>DWGR01002768.1:0-13122 GCA_018247715.1 Heliconius burneyi | reverse complement strand
GACAACATAAATATTGATAAATAAATAAATATTTTTTCTTAAAAATACAAACTCATTTTACTTTTTGAACAGGGTGGTATTTACGTAAAACTCTTGACCGTCGAACTGAAGAGTAAGGATCGCATTACAGAAAGAGGTAGAAATACATGTTTTGCACTTTGGTAATATAATTTTAAGGAACTTCAATGATATAAAATTATAATTGTTGTAATTTTTAAGGCCTTTTAAAAGCTTTAAAATTATAATACAAGCATTACCCATCTCTAAAATGTCAATATACGATATTATTAATCGTAAACAGGGGAATACAAAAGATCAATTGTTCGATTTCCACACGAGGATATAAAATATGTTAACTTTTATATTGTTTTTCTGCTCTGGTAAAGAGGCAAAGCGCGCTGTTGACTCAACATGCAATAGGTTTAAAGATATTTATTTCCCAAAAAAGATTTACTAATTAAGGATTACAAATTATTTTAACAATCAGTCTTTATTTATTCTTGCTAAATGTTCTTCATTCTTCCTTCATTTAACTTAAATAAGATATAAATTATAAAATATTAATTACTAGAGGGTAGAAATGTTCTATGAGTATAAAGTTGTAGTTACAATGAGTGATTCTATAATATTTTTATAGTAATATTTAATATATGTATTTATGAAATTATATTAGGATAATTTAGATTTAGTAAATACTTAGAGCATAAAGAGCTAATCACAATAAGCCATAATCATAAGATTTATATATAACATTTTTTATAAATATTCCGAATAATTTGTAAGAATATGCTTAAGCAATTTAGACTTAAAAATATTATGCGAGCTTGCATTTCTTATGTCGTTTGGTAATTTATTATATACCTCCAGAATTCCGTGAAAAGGTGAAATCGGAAGTGTTTTCATGAGAACGACGAGAACGGAGTGTCTTAACAATAGACTCCTAAGTTCCCGCCTCTGCGTACCCTAAAAAATCATAATAAATCGATCTATAGATAGATTTTTCTTTTAAAGCACCTCACATTTATTACCTTACAAAATATGTTGACTTATTCTTGTTTTAGAATGAAATCGAAGCAAAATTGCTGGCAATTTTTATAAGCGCTATAGTAATGAGTGTCAATAAATTTCTAGGGATTCACAAAGTCAAACTAACTTTTATAAATTTATAACGCTCCGATCATACGTTCAGCGTGACATGGAATTGATGGCTCGCTCTGCCACCAACAAAGTCGTTTAATCCGATTGCCGCAACTCAAGCACAGTTTTGGTTAAATGAATAAAATTTATTTCTATATTTTATTATTATTTAAAACCGTCGTGGCACAGAGGTGTAAGGATGGGACTGTAACGCAACGTTTGTGGATTCATTTCGCACTTGAAAGAAAGAATTATTATTTTTGTAATATTTTCATTTGTTATGACACCAAAGCAAAGACCCTTCGTTGAGTTCTGCTACACAAAACGCAATGCCTCCAAAAATTTGGCGTAAAATGAGGAATAGATTGTCTTAACATTAAGTCCCCTTTGTCTATTGTATGCAAGATAAAACATGAAGCTAATTTGTTTTTTTTATTATCACCATATATTTTAAATGCACTCATAATTATTTTGTTATTAACGTGGATATTTGCCATCAGGCAATCAGACCATAACAAATATTGTCAAATACGTTAAAACAAAAACAA
This sequence comes from Heliconius burneyi, assembly GCA_018247715.1. NCBI lineage: Eukaryota > Metazoa > Arthropoda > Insecta > Lepidoptera > Nymphalidae > Heliconius > Heliconius burneyi. The sequence continues at coordinate 11,437 of DWGR01002768.1, read as the reverse complement.
TAGAGGAAGGTCATTTAAAAATTATAAGGGGCAGAGTATGTAGGAAGAGGCCGCCATTGATAAGTAGAGTCTGTAAAGTTCTTGATGCTCCGATGACTGTAGGGATAAAGCGTGAAGCTGAAAAAAGTAAACATTCTTATAAAATAAATAGATATTTAATTGTTATCATAAAGTTCCACCGTGATCTGACGTTAATGTTGATTAAATTCTTGACAAAAATATTCCCTATTTAAAGTTTTTGAAAGTTATTTTTCTAACAAAATGTTAATTTTATTTTAAGATTTTTCTTAAATACGTAATAAAATCTTGTTGAGATAAGCTATATTTATACTTGCGTTCAGTAAAACATTGCCTTGACTGCTACTGACCAGAATTAAGATGGCGCTTGGTGGAAGTGATATTACACGTAATTTCTCGCTTCAATTGTACTAATTATAATGTTGCAACTATCATTATTAGAGGCTGTTGTAGCACAGTGGGATAAGTGTGAAATTATAGCGTTTAATCCTAGCTCGGGGAAATGATTCTATCACATACCGCCGCTGCTTCACGCTGTATCCCGCGCATAGCAGGGAAGGCAAAGGGTACTTAGTGTTAAGACACTCTTTTTCCATCTTTCCGCCGAAATCTGGAGGCATTGCATGTTGAGTGGCGGAATTCCACGCTGTGCTAAGCCTCGACAATGGAACGAAGAAATTTAAATAAATATTGTGTTTCCTCGATCGAACCCACAATCAGTCGCATTTACAGTGACACTTTGTGCCCCTGCGCCACAACTGTCCTACTAGTGTTGGCTAAGTGGTGTTAAAATCCACCACTATATACAAAATTCCGAACATTAGACGGAAAGTGAATAACGGTGTGTCTTAACAATAGATTGATTCTCCTATCTTGTGATGTGTCAAAAAGCATCGAGGAGCTTTTATTGCTGTTCTTAATTTGTATGACAAATGTTGTTGCTGGTAGATTATAATTAAGGATCAATTGATTTTACACTTTTTTACTTAAATATATGTCTTATTGTTCACACTTTAAATATAAACTTGCACTTTAAAGCTTGCACTCTAGATATACATCAATTTGCTTCAAATATTCAAATTATTAAAATAATATTAAAATATGTTCATAATAATATGTATATATTCATAGTAGTAAGGATTTTTTTAAATTTTAATATAAACAGTATACTACAAACAATTCTATTCTATTCCAGTTTCTATAAACTTCAGATACAACTTTTATAAAAATATAACATCTTATGCCAATTTGCCTTCTAAGAGGAAATGGTAGCTCAATCCGGAAACTAGATGAGTTCTCAGAGAGCGCTGACAAGCATCTTATATTTTAAAATTGTACAAAATATGATTTTCTCAACATATTATAATACTTTCATTCTTTATAATATTATTATATTTTCAAAATATTATTATTTGTTTTTTATTTTTATTATAAACACGTTATTATAACGCAATGGTTCTGAATACATCTTAGAATTGTAAATGATTTTTATTAACAACTTTAATAGTTTTTTTTTGGAGGTCGTCGTGAGGCAAGAGATAATTAATTAAAAACTTGAAAACCAACATAAACTTTTATATAAAAATTTATAGGTATTTCATGGAAAAATCGTAACAAACACACATATTTGTAGTTCATTTTATAAAAAAAATATGGTTAAATAAATTTAAAGTTGTCAACTCTTATAAGTTATTTTTCCCCTGTACCTACAATCCTGAATTTTTATATATTTTCTAAACTCCTTGAGGATCACAAACATCGGGCTTAAAGTCAAACGTGGCCTCAATATTCTCACGTACATTTCTAATAAAATTTTATATAGAAATCGATGGTAAAATTTCTTATTCAAACATTTATTTAATTAAGCTTCACTACAGGGAATCAGGTAATTCGCATTCAGTGTTCAGAGACCACAAGAGCCACGTTACTAGACACGCGCGTGTGTCGTGCAGATGCCTAGTAATGAAAATATACGCCGCTTTAATTTCTATACTAAATAAGAATATATAGTTTTATCAGCTTCACGCTGTATTCTTTACATAGCAGGGAAGGCAAAGGAAACATAGTGTTAAGACACCCCAGTTTATGGAAGTTTTTTCGAGGCTTTGCGTGTTTAGTGGAGTAACTCAACGCCGCTCTTTGCCTCGACACCAGAGCGGCGAAATGAAAATATAAATGTAAATAAATATTGCAGCCGTGGGACGATGCCTCCAGAATTCAGCGGAAAGTGGGAAACGGAATGTCTTAACTCAAGGTTCCCTCTGCATACCCTACTGTGGACAGAATACAACGTGAAGCTGATTTTAGAGTTTATTTTGCATCATAGCACCCTTTCAGATACGGAAGTCTAAAAATATTTTTCCTTTATTATACACTCCTTGTATTTGTTTGGGTTTTACTTTATAATATTTGGTTAAATAACTACTTTGTATAAAATAATTCATTTTTAAAATTTTGCATTTGTTCAAATACTTAATTTAAAAAATATATTTCTTAATTTTTAATATCTGTATTATTCGGTCGAAACATATAATTTATTTATATCGTAAGGCTTAAGTTTATTAACTATTTCAAAATCAATAACACAAGTCAAAAAGCCACGTTACGTTTATGCAAACAGTTCTCATTAGTTCTCTGACTTTGACTTTTGAGTTTTTATACTTCAGCTTCAGTAGATTGCACGTCACAGTCGCCAATCGCAAGTAAAGAACGCACCAAGGTTTTTTCATTGAAATTCAAGTCTTCTACGAAAGTGATCTTGAATAGAATGTCAGTCATAAAATTTAATTAAGTGCGAGTATTGTGGTTATTTTTGTACTTTCATTTTTTTTTTTTTTTTCTCTTGTTAGAGATACTGTGAGTGGTAGCTTTTTGTTTATATGTCTATAATAGTCTATTTGAATAAATATTTTGAATTTTAATTTGTTGGTTTCTGTAAGCCAACAGTGTATTTTGTCATGTATTCTTGTATTGGCACGCAAGGAAACAAAAATATTTTTTAGCGTTTAAGTTAGTGGGAATTGAACCCACAACCTGTCGCGTATACAGTTACAGACGCCATGACTAGCCTCAATTTGAAAAAAAATATATATTTCAAATGTAATCTTACAATTGAGATCGAACAACGAGGTCTCTAAAAAATATAAATTATTTTAAAGTCATATCATTATCCATTTTCTTTAAAAGTTCTATGTAACATACCAACTTATCTCAGTGGCTGGGTCATACATCATGTCGATGCTATACTCGAGGCGAAACCGGAGGAAAAAACTAGTTTAGTTCTAGATATTAATTTTAATACCACAAATAAATGTGCAGCTGTCAGCTCGCCAATGATGAATGCTGCTGTAAAAATGTATACTTCTAGTACAAGTTACTTTTTATAAAGTTTCAATTTTCTTGACTTATGAAACTTATTAATAAAATTTATTATAAAAGAGATATTATTGATATTCGTAGATATATCAATTTTTAACCGAATCGTCATATTATAAAGATATTGTTTTAATAACTTAAAGCTATGGTGATCTTCGAACAGCAAATGGACATAAACGATTGTGGGTTCAGTCTATACTCGTACTCGAGATAAAGAATTGCTTCCATGTCTCTACTCTTGTAAGACATGGGATGTAGATTTCAAACACTAAGCACTGAAAATAAAAAAAATATAAATTTCATTAACTGTAGATTATTCAATAGTCGGTTAAACGTACGTAGTCCTCATTTTATACACTTAATTAATTCCACATACATTTGTGAAATACAAAAGTAATTACCAGCACAGCAGGTGCGGCCTTAGTTAATATTTCAAACGCACGTTACAGATTTACAAATTCAATATTATACAAGTTTATACTAAACTGACTAACTAACTCGTCGCTCATTCGTACATTATAATTGTTCTGTTGTAATATTAGTTTCATGTTGTGTGTCTTATTTTTGCTTCTAATTAAGTTTTCAAAAGCTAAAAACCAAATCCTTGTACAAATTACTAAATTCAATTACTATACAAGTTTGTAAAATCTAGTTGCTACTTCAGGCATAAAACTAATCTTACACAAAAAGTGATTTTTGTGTAATATTAATTTTATGTTGTGTACCTTATTTTTGCTTTACATATAAGTTTTCTTTTAAATATGTTCGAATGTGAAGGGAACCATTGTTGATGTAATAGAATAATATTATTAAATTTTTAGGGTTCCGTCCCTCTAAGACTAAAAATTGATTTTAACAAAAAACCGACTCTACCGGAACTCCTATAATCTGAACCTAACCAAATTATCATTCAGCTACCCTTGATCTGTCTCAATCAAATCACCCTGTTCGGGTCCACTGCTGCCTCCCCTAGGGTGCGCGAGAGCTCCCGATCCTCCGCCTTCCGCATCCAGTTGTCAAAGCCAGAACTGTATGATTTCCAATAAATAAAGAATTATCAAAAATTTGGTGGGCGTGATATTGAGTTATTTGTCCATTTGTAGCGCACATACTTAATGCATATTTAAGACTTATATAATTTTTTCTTAGATAACATTGTCAAAAATGAACTAAATTAAAATAGAACGACATGGAAAGCACTAGCTTTCAAATAAAAAAAATCAGTTCACCATGTCAAAAGTGAGGCAAGCAAAAAAAAATAAGTCCAAGTCCAAAAAAAACTTTTCTTTTTATACAGAAATCGGTTAAAAATTGGTCCGGCAGCCTCGGTAGGCAAGTTCGACTCGCACTTAACCGTTTTTGTTTATATGAGTAAGTGTGTTAAAGCTCTAAGGGCTCTTTGAAACATATAAATATAGTACCATTGTTCAGCTTGTTAATTGAAATGTGTTTAATTAAAATTGGCAGCCGCTGAGCTTCACTTAATTTATTTATTGTTCAATCAGTTAAATGAATGAATAATAACGCAATAATAACTGGGTTTTACATATTAATAATCTCTATATATCGTAAAATAGTAAAAATATTGTTTCTGTACATTTTATATTTTTGACTGAAAAGGTTAGAGGGGCACTTAAAAAGAATTATAGAAAGCAAAAATGTTTTTTTTTCAACTTCTTGTCCGTCTATCTGTCTGTATGTATGGTCACGCAAATTTCTAAAAATACTAAACCAATTAACTTCAAACTTTCATCAATTGCTTTGTTTTAACTCAACTTAACATCGTTAGTTTGTTTCATCAAAATCTGTTTATTAAAAAAAGTTATCGTCGTTTGAATGATCTCAAGACATTAGTTGGCCAGCGAAAATTTTATAGCATTTTTTTCTATTTGAAGATGAAACGTCGTACATTATATTCAGATTCGTCGTACATTATATTCAGAGTGCTATATTATATTCAATGGTTTAAGTTGAAATTAGTACAACACACTGATAAAAACGACGACTTGATCTTCAAATCGTTGAATTTTATAATTCCTGAGTGACGAATTTAATTTCATATGAAAATTCACATTTCAATTTCAAATAGGTCGTTTAAAAAAATTATACATATAAAATAATAAATTTATTTAAACAATATTGAGGCAGTCGTAGCACGGAGGCACAGCTTAGGTGTGACTGTAATGCGATGATTACATTTAAGGCGTCGAGTTCTATATTAACAAAATAATAAATGAAATAGTGAGCCGAGACCATCGTGGCACAGCAACACAAGAATGTGATAGTAACGCGACGGTTGTGGGTTCGATCCCCACTCGAGGAAGTGAAATATTTATTTACGTTTATATTTCAATTTCTTCATTCTGGTCTCGAGGCAAAGCCTCCAATATTTGTCAGAAAAAGGGAAACGGAGTATTTTAACACTAGGTTCCCTCTGTCAACCCTGCTGTGTGCGGGATACAGTTTGAAGCTGATTAATATATTTTTTTTTATAGAAATTGCTTATGGGTATATTTATCCAACTTTCCCCTTTATAGTACCCAAGCATGCTTTTACAATGTAAGCACTGTTAAAGAAATCATTATTATTTACATATATACTTTATGTCAGTAATGTGATAATGGATCGTAAAACGTTTTAATTCAATTGTAACGATCTTTATTCCGCTTTTAAATACTAGAGATTATTATCAGGTATGCACTGTAAAGTAAAATCACTTAGTTTTTAAATATATCTGTGAGTTTGTACTGGTATTGTTTTGTAGAAATTTTTGGATCAATAAATAATTTTAATAGAATTAAAATTTGTCTAGAATTTGAATATGAGCTCTCTCTTATTTATGTGCATCATTCATGTAATAATTTATTAATAAATCTAAATTTATCTAAATAAACCACAAGAAAAATATTACTTCCGATATCTGTAAATAATATACAATATTTCTACTATCATATTAAGATAAGTACAACATACATAGAAACGTATAAGGCTAGTCCGCCTTGCGCAGTATAATATTGTATTGGAGCACATGTATAACTTGATGCTTCAAAAAATAGATAAATAATAAATAGAGAGTATAAATAGATCATTAATATGATATTATTTACTAAATGAGGCCTTCATGGCACAGAGCCACAAGCGTGCGACTGTAACACGGTGATTGTGGGTTCGATTCCCACTCGACGCAATGTATTATTCTTTATTTATTTTTTAATTTCTTCGCTCTGATACCAAAGCAAAAGCGCGGCTTTTAGTTTCGCCACTCAACATGTAATATCTCAAAAAAAATCTGTGAAAAGTGGAGTGGAGTGAAACGGATGGTCTTAGCACTAGATTCACTCTGCCCGCCCTGCCTTATACGGGATTCTAAACGCGAAGCTTGTGGGTTCAATTCCCACTCGGGGGAATGAAGTTTTTAACATTTGCATATTATATATGGTATTCCAAATATTTCTATTATTCTTTATTTCTTTTACTCAAGTGGAAAACTAAACCACAACACTTGCATTTACAATCACATCATCATATATTAGTGAAAACTGCAGTAAAGCCCTTTGAGCGGGATGAAAGATATAATTACTATTGTATCTTAAAACATAACGGCTAATAATAGAAACTCTATTCTTTACTCATTTGCTCCAAAAAAATTGTGTAGAAATTATAATATAGAGCCCACGATTCAAATTATCTTACTTTTTAATTTTACAGTACCAAGGCTGTATTTTAATCACAGTATAATTCCATGTCGGATTTCCCAATACGACTGAGATCTACTCCACAGGGCCATTCGTTATAATAAAGATTTTTTTAAAGAGGGTTTTATTTTTTCACGCAAAGAATCCCATTGAGACTAGAGATATATTAAAAATGTAAGATTACTCAAGCATTGTTCAAAAGTAAGACGTTCTTGAAGAAATATGACACATCTATGCTATACATGAGGTAGGACACACATTGTTCGCGCAGGAGACGTTTTAGTCTCACTTTAATTACAACTTTGCATCAAGACTGTTTTACAACAATACTGTACTTAAGCTTACTCTATACAACACTTGTGCTACTTTTAATTATTTACTAGCGGCCTGCCTGTGGCTCCGCACAACGAGATTATTATTTATTTTTTTAATATTATTTACGTGTGCTTACGGAAAATTGAATTAGTCATTTCAATATGGCTATACTGTTATAAAGTAAAAACTGGAAAATTGTTTGGTTATTTCTTATGTTTGGGCGGCAGGAACTCGCTCGCGGTAAGTGCGATTTTTCCCGTGGAAATCCATATCTTGCGGAAGTTTCTAGTTTAAAAGTAGCATATGTGTTGCTCCGTAACTTCCCCTGTCATAAGAAGTTCCTATCATAAAAGCTTAACAGTCAGAACTTGTCAACATTTTGCAGGTTTCCGTTAGAAGATTTGTTGACGAATAGATAAACCACCATTTTTCCGTTTTATGTAAATCAGGCGTAGTTTCAATATATATTTGTGACAATAACTGTTAACACGAAAAGAATTGAAGCTACGCCCATAACCGAAATCGAATCGGAATCGAAAGTGTGGACACAGTGTTTTAACGCTACCCTGCTGCATGCAGGATACAGCGACAAGCTAAAGAAGAAGAAAACTAGGTAACGAGCTGCAGAGAGTAAATTTTTAAATAGTTTCAAAATTCAAAATAATTAAACTTTAAAGCTATTTAAAAGGTATTTTATAAAAAACGACGCATTTCCATATTAGAGCACAAAGTATAAGTGCTACAGCGTCGTTCACCTTAGTGAGACGTGGCCTAGATTTCTTACAGATGCCATTAAAGAAATGACATCTTACCATTATGTGCTTTAATTTAGCTCAATGTATATTTTATTATGAAAAGGTTAACTTGGGAACTGAAACAATTAAATATTCATTATATTTTGGTAAAACTCTTTGATTAGCCAATAATTAAGCTTCAAAAAATATTCCTTAAGTAAAAAAATATAAAATGTGTTTATTAAAAAGTTTTTTAATAAGCCATATTGATAATAAAATATAAATAATAAAGACTAGTCGTGGTGTAGGGGTACGGGCGCGTCACTGTATTTGCGACAGTTCGTGAGTTCTAATCCCATTCTGGAGTAAAATTAAGTATTTGATATTTTATTTTTTAATTATCGCTCTGGTAACGAGGCAAGGTACAGCATTGAGTGTCATCATTCAGCACGTAATATCTCCAGAATTCGGTGGAAAGTGGAGAAGGGAAGTGTCTTAATCGGAACGAAGTCTCTTAACATTAGGTTCTCAGGTTAACTTAAAAACAGAATTAACTTAAAAATGTATAACATGCTATCTCTTACTTTGTATAAAGAGTAACAAAAGCTCTAGAATTAGCACCTACAGCTCAAGGTTTTGTCAGACTGAGACATTTCTATTCAAACTTATGTCACTGTCAAACTCATCTCAAACTTTCAGTAAATATTGGAGTCTGTTTTATTTTCCTTTTATTTCTGTATTTTTTATGATAAGATACATGTCCCTACATCATTATAATTATAATTTAAGTTAATTTACATATGACAGATAGAGATAAAATGTTATAACAAATAAAGACATACAATAGTCTGTATTAAATACTTGTATTATACAAAAAACATATTTCTATTGTCTTATGAAAATGCATATAAATTTTATCCGAAATATAACGGTGTTTCGCCTTTGTTTTTATTCTACAGTTACAGATTTTTAATACATGTGATGATAATAACTATACAGATTTTAAATTTAAGTAAAATTGAATGCTTTCAATTTTTGTATTTTAATTTTGTAAATTTTGATATATACGAGTAAGTGTACAAAATTTAGTTTATTTTATTTGCGGTATTTTTTTTCGAGACCGCTGGACGACTCTCGAGACTTTTATGTTTGTTCGTGTCAGGTTAGCCTCTAAAAGTTTATGAATCCATTTCACAATATAAGCTTGTCATGCATAAGGATTTTCATGTTTTTTTCAAATTTCAATTTTTTTTCTCAAAAGTTTGCTTGACGTCCACGATGAGTGCTATCAATTTGATATTTTTGAGAAATGGAACGTCTTCTCAAGGGCATCCTTATTATTTATTTATAATTTTTTATACAGTTAATTACATTATACGTTTTAAATAGATTGACGGTTTCTAAGTATAAAAGGTCACGTCGATAGAATAAAATATTAGTCTTTAAGAGATTATAATCCATAAAACTACTTAGAGACCGTAGAAACTCGGCGGAAATTGGGGAACGGAGTGTCTTAACACTAGGTTTCCTCTGCCTACCCTGCTGTGTGCAGGATACAGCGTGAAGCTAAAAAAACTATTTATAGTGACAAAATTTAAAACGTATATATTCGTTCAAAATAAAAATATTTAGTACAGTCTATTTCTTAGGGAAAAAAATCTTCTGATCTTATATTTTTCCTTCAGTGTGTTAGCATTGCTCTTGTTATCAGGCACATATGACTGTTATCAGGCACATATGACTGTCTTCTATAGGTATATCTTTTTACCCTAACCGTTTGGAACATAAGGAACGATAAAAATATATTGAGTACGCTGTAAGAATGTAAAAGTTTATTTAAAAAATATATGATATCCGAAAGACATTCAGTATCGTCGTGTAGCTGTCAACGCGATGGTGCCAGATGGATGCAATTCCACATTCAGACTTCACTGTCTTGAATAAGTGATTTTCATTTTCCCATCTTGACTCCTATCGAAAAAAAATATTTATATACATTTTCATTTCTTCGTTCTGGTGCCCAAGCAAAGCGTAACGTTGACTTCCGTCACTCATCACACAATGCCTCCGGAATTCGGCGGAAAGTGGTGGGCGAAGTATCTAATCACTAGGTTCTTCTATATAAATAAGAAATAAACAAGATTGCGTTAGCTTGAATATTATTTTTTTAGCTTCACGCTGTATCCTGCACACAGCAGGGTAGGCAAAGGGAACCTAGTGTTAAGACACTCCGTTCCCAACTTTCTGCCAAATTCTGGAGGCATTGCGTGTTGAGTAGCAGAACTAAACACCGCGCCATGTCTCGCGTTTCAAAGCATGAAGCTGATTTGATTTTTAATTTATCATTAAACATCTATCTACTAGTGTCAGTTTTTTAAAATATAGTAAGTACACTCCGCTTTCCATTTTCCGTTTTAATGTAGACTTTTCGCGTTGAACTAATTCATTCTTCTGAAGAACGAAGCCACGGCTATCGCATTTACGAGTACAACCAAGCCTTGATCCATTACGCCACAAAAGGCCACATATAAGGTAAAAAAAGTACACAAAATTAGACAGCATCATAGCTACATGTGAGGCAAGTCATTTGAATATGTAAAAAATTTATTTAAAAGAAACTGAATACCTCATACACTTCCTAGTACAAATGAGTCGTTTTCTAAAGCTCTAAGCCGTAACGTACACATAGGTACGTGGTGTACAACATGTATTAAACTAGGTTTACGTAGCAAAGTAAATTTTGCAGTTATCACTATCCCATATGTCATAATTAGTGTTATATAAATTAATGTTCGCTTCGAAGTGCTCAGCTGCACTGCGACTGGATTTTATACGCTAACATTTTACGTTTCTATTTTTTGTAGATAATTTTGTTACTCCCTATATTTTATTTCAAAGCAGGTACTTTCTTAATGAGCTTAAACTATGAAACTTAATACATTAAAGTATTTTCTTTTTATTTTAGCTTCATGCTTCATTCCGCACATAGCAGGGTAGGCAAAAGAAACCTGGGAACCTAATGTTAAAATATTTCCGTTCGCAACTTTTTACCGAATTCTGGAGATATCCTTTCTGGAGGTATCGCTTTGCGTCAGCACCAGAGCGAAGAAATAAAGATAAAAACTATTTCATATGCTCGAGTGGCAATCGAACCCTCTACCTGTCGCGCTTAAGTACGCTTGTGCTTCGCGCCAAAATGGCCTCAGTTAATTGTAAATGATCTTTTACTATGATATTTAGGTTACTGCCACCAAAGTGCAGTGAAGTTGTAGTTGCTAGTTGTAGTTTTATTTATATTAC
>DWGR01002767.1:0-13123 GCA_018247715.1 Heliconius burneyi | reverse complement strand
ACAAAAAGTGTTTTACATTGTCGAGGCGGCGCTGGGACCCCGCACAATGGGAGCCCACTAAGTACGGTCCGGCTCTTTCATGCTGAAACGAATTTTCCTCAGTTGCCATAATAAGCATCCGCGGTCGCACAAAGGTTTCGTTCAGTTTCGAGCAGTCAAAACATTATATCTGAATTACGCATTTCGAAAACAAACCTTTACAGTTGAGTTGAAAATGTTGTATGTATTTATTTAGTATGTTTAAAGGCAAAGCTGTAACGTTAATATCTAGCGATAATTATAGTTTGAGTGTAAATTTCTTTTGGTGTTATATATATTCTGTAAGACGTTAAAATAAATATGTACCAATATAAAATAAAGAATTGTTTAGTTTCACATGGCATATGGTAGAGGAAAACTGGAAAATCTAGTATTAAGACACTCCACTCCACATTTTCCACGGAATTCTGTCATGGCGCCCTGAGCGGCGGAACTTAACGCCGCTCATTGCCTCGTTAGAGCTAAGAAATGAAAACATAAAATATTTTATATCACGATTCCATTAAACAAACCAAGTAACGACTCTATCTGACGCTGTCCACATTGACACAAAAAGCAATATAATAATAGATATATAGCCTAGCTACCCGTATGTGAGGAATATGTCAAGATTATAAAAAAAACACTTGAATCGGAATATTTTGATAATATAATCTCTCTCCCTACTCTACTATATAGTAGGAATTGTATTTTCAATTTCTACTACGAAATATGTTTACAGTCGAGCTCGAGCTTAAGCTCAACTTTCTGATTATATTCCAGCAAACGAAAACCAATCTACCTCAAGTCTAGATTGCGAGAGACTTTTTGCCTTAAATCTCATTAAATTCTATATACTCGTACAGTAGCAACTAGAGCAAATGTATTGATCTCAACGTATATTTGTAGATACTTTGAATATAAAATTTACTATCACTTATAATTTTAATAGCGATTGCCTTAAGTAAAGCAGTTTTAATATCTTAGTAAACACACGAGGGTCCTGGATTCGAATTATGTTTCATTTTTCATATGTTATTAGATATATTTAAAAATGTATTCGTTTCCTCAGTCTGTCAGTAAACACAAAGTCGTTTGGTCGTTAATGTAATTAGATTGGGCGGAAAATTGTAAATTTATAAATACATTAAAAGGGGGATTTTCAACAATTCTAAAAAAAATTTTAAAAAATTCAGCTTCACGCGATGTATCTCGCACACAGCAGGGTAAGTAGAGGGCCTAGTGTTCACGCACTCTGTTCCCCACTTTTTGCCGAATTCTGGAGGCATTTCGTGTCGAGTGGCAGAACTCAACGCCGCACTTTGCCTCGATACAAAAAAAATGCTTAAGTACTTTAATAATAATTACATTTACATTGTTTCCGTTCGATATTTTATTAATTATATAGATTGATATGAGCACGCTAGAAAGTTCGTTCGATTTTAATTAATGTTACGATGTGATTTCACGGTGACCCAAATATGTAAAAGTAAAATAAATGATGATTAGAATGACATGCAAGTATTGACAAGCTGCTTGGCAATTGGTTTCCCTTACAAGCTGCTTGTTTGTGGACGGCGCATTTCGAAAATCGAACAAACTTGAACTCCACATTGCAAATGGGCTGGCCTCTAGAACCTGGCGGACAGCAGGGAACGAAAGTGTCCTAGTGGTAAGCCGGCGGTAAGAATGGACGGGAATTAAAAACGCCGTAGATTTGATTCATTTGGCCGGGGACAGGAATAAATATGCGAAGTTGACAGCCAACCTTCACTAGTTGGAGAGGCATTTTAAGAAGAAAAAGAAGAAGAATGGTAACGGAGTACCTTAAAACTAAGATCCCATCCCTGTGCCTAACCTGCTATGTGCGATACACAGTGTGAAGCTAAAAAAAAACAAAAAACTACATTAATGCAGGCATTCAATTATGAAAAGAAATCATTAAAAAAACAAAAGCCTTTTCACAATGTAAGAAAATATAAAAAAATTATAAAACACCATTTTTCATGTAAAAACTAGCCAGCTAGGGGGTTAGCACGGGGTCAAAAAGGTGTTGACACTGATGACGCCTGCAAATGGGCGACATTATTTCTGAAGGCAGCATCGTTATCGCGTCCCCGGAGATCTTATTCCCTACTTACTAAACAGTGCGACGTTGGATTTTACATTTACTGTGCAAATTTTATATAAGATAAGCTACAGACCTTTAAAAAGAAAGCATCGTTTAAATAATATAAATGTATAATAATGACGTATAATGTATACCATTAATACATAACACTATATACATAATTAATACCACTTTCATTACTTGAATAAATTAAAATCAGCTTCACTCTGTATCCCGCACACAGCAGGGTAGGCAGAGGGAACCTCGTGTTAAGACACTCCGTTCCCCACTTTCTGCCAAAATCTGGGGGCATTGCGTGTTGAGTGGCAGAACTTAACGGTATTACAGTGCCTCACACCTTGTGCCCCACGACTCCTGTGCGCCACGACTCATCGTCAGTCACTACTTGAATAATTAATTTATAATTTTTTTGCGGAGAATATTTAAGTAAATATTTTCGTTTCAAAAGCCGTCGTGTGGGGTTGGTTCCGACTCGTGAGGATGAAATATCTAATAATTTTATTTGCCTTTTCTTTTGCCTTAACAGTTAACACTAGATTTCCAAGTCACCTATACCTACCCTGCCATGTACGGCATTCCGCGTGAAGCTGAAAAAATATATATTTTTATACGTGACTGGGGAGAAATTGGTCATTGTATACGAGTATTTCTACCTCATGTAAAATTGAATAGTACCTATACATATACAAGTGGGCTTTTACATACGTATCTATTTTATGTTTGCTTACATTTTAGACAAAATGGTCATAATTTAACCTGATTTATAATCATCAGTATTAAAAGTAATTACTTTTTAATAATAAAAAATAATAATATATAGGTCCTTATAAACGAGACTGCATCAGAGTATAATTATTTTATCTTTCATTGAATCTTTTAACATTTTTTTTTATTTATTTCATTAAAGAGTATGTATTTATAAGTATATTTCACAATTAATAAGATTCAATCAAGATGTATTGAGGTTATTAAAGCAATCGATATTTTACTTGAATCAAATACAACTAAAAATAACAGTAGGCTCAGTATTGAGTATCTTGACATATACTCGTATTTGAACGATGATTCAATAAGCGATATAATTTTTATATAGCTCCACACTGTGTCCGCTACACAGGGCAGGCAAAGGGAAGCTGGTGTTCAGACACTCTGTTCTCCACATTCCGCTGAATTCTAGAAGCATTGCGTGTTGAGTGGCTGAACTCTACGTCTCACTTTGCCTCGCACCAGAGCGAAGTAATAAGAACATTAAATACTTCATTACCTCTAGTGGGAATCGATCCCACGTATCGCGTTCACAGTCCCATGTGCCCATCCCACAGCTTGTGCCCATGCGCCAGAACTGGATTCATAATAAAAATAATAATAATAATATATAGTTCACCTAAGTTCAATCAGAATAAAACACAGCCGGCGCGCGCGTGTACTTAGATCAAACAATCGTACAATCTCCCTGCCTTAGGAAAACAAACGAGTAAAAAACGCTTAGGGCTGCGATGTATTTGCCCGAGCCTCATTAACTCTTCGTTTAAACTTTCATAAGCTCTCTAAATTAAAAGTTATCTAGCAAATTTCCACTTTATACTCTTTGGAATGTAGAAAAAAAGAATTGAAAATGTTTCAAAAGATTATATTAAATTTGAAGTTTTCAATTATATTTGTGTTAAGATAAAATGTTTTAATTGGTTAGATATGTCGATAAAATGGCGTCATAATCATTCATAGACACTAAAATTGTTTCATACGAATCTTTAAAATCTACATTTTTCCTTTATTATTGTCATATATAAAATAATATAAGTTAATAAATTGTCAAAGATTGTTATGTAGATAACAATAAACTTTTAAGGCACTTATTTACTTTGTTAAATAATAAAGTGAATTCAAGTGGATAACCTGGAATAATGTATGACATGTTACGCTACTTAGCTAATACAATACTTATTGTGAATGATTTTATTTACGTTACATATATAATAATTATATAAAAATTGTTTTATTTTCACTTAACACATACATGTTATATTCAAGTTAAATATTTTTTAATAATGAACAACTATAAGCTCCTGAGCAATATAATAAATAATAATATATTCTCATAAAATCTAACAGAAAAAGTTAAAATACCCATAATCTCGCATCCCTCCTGCAGTTCTCATTAACTATTAGACGAAAAACAGACAACCCTATTTAGACCCGCTGTCAACACCATGTGCTTCCATCCTGAACCAAAACAATTACATCACTAGCAACCCGCTCACACGCGCCAAGCTTTAGCTTCAGCTTTTTGTAATATAGATTAATCATAAAACTAATATCTGGACTTTATCTCTGGACATATTTTATAGTTATATACATTTTTTTTATCTGTAGCATTTAGTACATATTTTTTTAAATTAAGCTTCTAACATTCTCTTGAAACTAAACTGATTTTATTGTCTTTGAATTAACATTCAAAAAAATAATACAGCTAGAATTTGTTATAACATGGATAATACCATTTTTAATGTCCTAGCGACCAGTTTGCGGCTTCGCCCGCATGTACTATACAATTAATAATTCATGAAATCGGTTAAATCTGTTTAGACGTTTCTGATATTAGCGTAAACAAACGCACAGACAAAGAGACAAACCGACAGAGAAAAAAAAAATTGTTTTGGGTTCTATTACATTAATAATAACGCCAATTATAGATTTTACCATATACAGAGTGTAATGAGTTACAGTTTTATTATATGCATAGAACAGTAAACCCCAGTTAAATATAATTTAATCTTAAATAACCAGTATTGAATATGAAATAAAATCAACTAGGGCCACTCGATACTTTTTGAAGAGTTGAGTATATATTTGAGCTGCTTACTGCAGATACTTAAATCGGAAAAGCAAACGATGCAGTATAGATATCAACAGCATAGTCAATTGATTCAGGCGGTCCGCTTGAACGTTTCATTGAACCGGACAGATGGCTGTGTCGGGGAACGTCCAGACCGGGTACCAAGTCAACTAATTAATCTCTTACAGGAAACTGGCCAATTTTGCTCGTATAGTCTAACGAAGACTGTAGGTGATAGTAGATAGAAGGTAAGACATATAACACAGTTTTCAAAATTAAAAAAATAAATCAACTTCACGTTGTATCCTGCATACAGCAGGGTAGGCAGAGGGAACCTGCTAAGACACTCCGTTCCCCACTTTCTGACGAATTCGGGAAGCATTGCTTGTTGAGTGACAGAACTCAACACCGCGCTTTACCTTGGCACCAGAGAGAAGAAGTGGAAATATAAACCTAAATAAATATTTCACTTCCTCGAGTGGGGATCAACCCACAACCGTCGCGTTACAGTCACTCCCTTGTGCCGCTGCGCCACGGCGGCCTAATACAGTTTTCACATAATGTTATAAGAGCAAGCAATAAAAATAACATTATTTACATTAGAATTCTTATTGTTCTTGAAAATAAATAACACAGCATAGTAGCATCAGCAAATTCAAAAGATTAATAGTTAAAAAGAAAAACATAAAGAAACACAATTGAACGATACAACAAGCCACCGTCGACAAGTTCATGACCGCCCTGCCATTCATCAGAACTGAATCATCTACTGTATTGGCGTGCAAGATAACGTTTGTCTGTGACTTTCAAAGCTCGCGCTACGCAATCTAACGCGCTACAATATGTTCGCAAAGGAGGCCAGATAGTTGTTTATTCTTTTTTGTAACATGTTTTAGATCTGGAGAGCCACTTCATAAAATATACTACTTTTATTATGGTGACAGAAAATAGTAATATGTCACTTTGTTTTTCCGTTTCCACCTGTTTTTGAGACACATCATACCGAAGATCAAAGAAATTTGCGTTACAAACATTCTCTTAAGTGAAAATCAACAACCAATGTGTATAGAATCTAATAAACGTCGTCAAGACGGCGTTTCAATTGTTTTAAAAAAAATACGAGTATATTTTCGATAAACAATAAATAATAAGGACAAGAAATGTTATTTGTGATTAATAAGATAACAAGTATAATTGGAAATCGATGCAATAAAAAAATAATCGATTTATAAAACGTACAAAGCCCGCATCTTTATATCTTGTTTCGTTCTCGGGAAATGCAACAAAAAACAATCAAAACTGACGTGATAAACTGTCGAATTCGCGTAGTCCGACCACCATCGGCCAAGTGAGGGTGAATGGTAGAACGGATTGCGAGGGCAATCCTTGTAGCTTGCAATCTATTCAAAACTCGGCGAGCTTGTAGATTTATATCGCAGACGGATTGGAGCGGAATGTAAATTGCCTATATATATTGAAACAATATTTCTATTTCCTTCTATTGCTAAATTCAACAAAAAAATCGAGAATTCAAAAATATAAATATTTGTTATACCGCCGTTATAGGAAAGATACTTCCTGAGGGAATTCCAAAAATAATATAGATTGATTTCATAGTCTCACAAATGTCGTATAAAAATTCGTGTCACGTAACGCAATAAGGAATGGAATGGGAAGAAAAATATGAACTTGGCACTTTTAATAGCTTTAGCGAGTGTCACGTGTATTGTATAACCCGGGGGCATGGCAACTTCTTCCTCCTTGACGTTTGCCAGGGTCCGCCTTCCTACTCAACTTCCTCTTTACCGCCCTCGGGGGTTAGACCATTGATTCTCATCTCATACGACACGCAATCAGAACTTCCTTGGGTATCCGGGAGGTCGCACTCCAGGGACAGATATAGCAAGGCATTAACATCCAACACAGGTCCTAGACTGGTGCGCAACATGGCTATTCCATCTTGCGACACTCTTTTAGCTTCTACCCTCCAAGGCTCCCTCAAATTAATGTGTTACAATAGTATAGCGAACGTTACAATTAATGTTCGAATGGGAAAACTAGACAATGCGTCTGCGAGTGCGCCCATTAGCTGAGCAATTAGTGCAATTGTCGTTAATTTATTGTGGAAGCACGTCAACAGCAAACGGAGAAATGGCGGAACTAAATCATTCGGCTCTCTCTAACAGCGTTGGATTTGCCCCACAATTTCGATATATCAATTGAGCGGAACGAAATATAAGGATGTACCTATTTGTATCGGATACATCCTCTGCTCGCGATGGTTTACGTAATATTCAAACATTTAATATAATTTCCGCTAGAGCAAACTGCATTTAGACTAGACTGATATAGTTGGCTTAGAGTGCAAACCTGTTAAAACCCTATTAAGTTAATTATCGGTAAAGACAAAAAAAAACTATGGGTATATATGCATTACAGAAGGTTTGTAAAACATCGGAAATTAATTTGTTTTCTCTACTGCAGATATGAAATAAAATAAAAGTCAATTTTGTTTTTTTTTTCACATTTTTCACATAGTAAAAGTAAATTTTACATAACGAAAAAACACAAAATAGGTTAACACTGTAAGACGACGATGTTCCACATGAAAAGAGCGGTTGAATATATGAAATATGTTTGCCAGTTACCAATTACTGAGATTACGTAAACATAGATATGATGATTCTTCCTCTTATGCGGCAGCTCTAATTAGCAAATATTTTCGTAGTACATCATTAATGAAGTATGTTGAGACCGTCGTGGCGCAGCACAAGAGAGTGACTGTAACGCGACGATTCCGGATTCGATTCCCATTCGAAGAAATTAATTATAATTTATTAAAATTCCCATTTCTACGCTCTAGTACCAAGGCAAAAGTGCGTCGTTGATTTGACACTAAGCATGCAACGCCTCGAAAATACCTCGGAAAGGGAGGAACGACGTGTTTCCCTCTGTTAGTTTCCCTCTGCCTATCCTACTCCACACGGGATATAGAGTGAAGCTGAAAAAAAAATTTTGCAGAGAATTTCAATAATACGCTTCACAGAATGTGCAAGTCACACCGGAGGCCAGCGAAAATAATTTGTCAAGAAGTTGACTGTAACGCAATTTCCAGGACACACCATAAATCCTAATTAAACAGCTCCGAGGGCAATATTTCAATCAATTATTCCATTGTTTTGAAATGTTTGTCTTACAGTTTACTTAACGAGCAGCCATATGTAGTAATTTAATTTACATTTTGAAATGCAGTATATTTAGTCTTTTCGAGTCAGATTAAACGAAACAACGTTATCGAAGTGTCCAAAGATAACGACATATCTAATCAACATCAGTAATCTCGGTATCAAATGTAAGTTAATTAGTATAAATTTCCTAACAATTTCGTTTTACTATACCAATTAGGTAAACAATAAAATCTAAATACGGTATCATTATTTTATATTGACTTTTATTTGAAGATTGAATAAATTACGAGCTTTCTATTCTTTCAATAGAAGAGCTGGTACGTGACAAGCTATGGTACGTGTCCAGCTCTCATATCCCTTATAAAATTTCCAGAAAATATATTAAATTAAATTTCTTATAAGCATTAGGGAAAATTCCTAGATATCACTCAAAAAATAATTAATGTCTCACTTTTGTCAACCCTGACTATTCTTCATTAAGATATGTTAAATTATTAATCAACCTATGAACATTAGGAGAAAAATCCTAGACCTAGAGACTTCTCCAAATATAATTGACGTTAGAAAAAGATATTGAAGTATCTTTTTATCAATAACTATGAGGATTAGGGGAAAACCCATAGACCAAAAGTCCTTTCAAAACAAAATAAATGACATTAGAAAAAGGATGATAATGTCAATTTCTTATCAATCCTGACGACATTTAATTCAGACATGTTCTTAATCAACACTACACCTACACTTCCTCTATCTTAATTATTTCAATAAACTTAAAGTACCTGCTCGTTTAACATGAGATAAAATGAAGTGCTTATTGACTGCAAAGAGATAAGCTGTGGGACGTACGAATAGATCCTACGCTAGCTGAGGACGGGGAACAGTTAACAAACTTGCGTAGCTGCTTTTTAATACATATCTACATAAAGTGTTCGACAAATAACATGGATTTATTCGATAAAGTCTAACGATATCGTCTAATTATTTCAAGTTTAATAAAGGAGACGAGACCGTCGTCTCAGTTTACACAATTTTATATCACATCTTGGGAACGGAGTCTTAACATTAGGTTCCATTTAACTGCTATGTGCGGAATACAGCGCTAAAAGAAATGCAAAGCTATCTTGATTAACATTGGGTACTATAGTACCTATAGGTCTTTACTCCTTTTGAAAATACTATATAGACAAATCATCTTCATGCTGTATAACATACCGTTCCCCACTTTTTGCCGAATTCTGGAGGTATTGCGTGTTGACTGGCAGAACTCAACGCCGCGCTTTGCCTCGACACCAGAGCGAAGAAATGGAAATACAACTCGAACCCACAACCGTCGCGTTACAGTCACACCTCGTGCCGTTACTCCACGACAGCCTAAACATATAGACAACATATTTATTATTTTGGATAATTGCTTTAGACAAACCTATATTTTTTCAGGATTGTACGTCAACGGGACGCATAACTTATAAAAGTTTATCAACTTGATAGTTTATAATTATTTTTTTCTATGATTTACCCATAAATATAAAAGTAATCAAAATCTGCTTCACACTGTATAACGCACACAACAGGATAGGCAGGGGGAACCTAGTGTTAAGACACTCCGTTCCCCACTTTCCGCCGAGTTATAAAAAAGGTTTGGCGTGTTAAGTGGCAGAATTCAACGCCGCGCTTTACCTCGACACCAGAGCGAAGAAATGGAAATAAAAGCGTAAATAAATATTTCACGTCTTGGAGTGGGGATCGAATTCACAACCGTCGCGTTATAGTCACATTTTTGTACCGCTGCGCCACGACGGCTTGTAAAAGTAATAATTAAAAAATACAACGAAAACTATCGTTCGATTGCGTTGACTTAAAAGCTTTTACGGTTAAGGTACACCTGGTTATATGATATTATTTTCAGCTTGATATCTCTACGCAATCTTGAGATAAATAGTCTTGACAGACGATCAACGTGTTCAGGGTGTCAAGTATTCCATTTTTTACTTTCATATATGGAAAACTAAAAGAAAATATATAATAAAATAATTGAATTTATTAATATAAATAAAAATACTATTCAGGCTCCATTCTCAGATCATCATATTATTGTATTATCACCAGATCTATATATGATTTTGCCAAGACTCATGGTGTATCATTATTTTCTTT
This sequence comes from Heliconius burneyi, assembly GCA_018247715.1. Taxonomy (NCBI): domain Eukaryota; kingdom Metazoa; phylum Arthropoda; class Insecta; order Lepidoptera; family Nymphalidae; genus Heliconius; species Heliconius burneyi. The sequence continues at coordinate 2,796 of DWGR01002767.1, read as the reverse complement.
GGATTCTCATGATTCTTTTATAAGAATCAAAGGTATATAAAGCTGTAAAAGGTGTACGCAAAGCCAAAGTGTCAAGCCTTTCACAGCTCATTGGATCCCTAATGATTCGAACGGTTCTATGTTGTATACGATCCAATGGGTCAAGTTGATACTGGGTTGCACCAGCCCAGAGATGAGATATAGGGCCAATCGGTGTTTTGGCGTAAGAACCGTCTCGCTCTGTTGATGACCCCCAGTTTCTTCCAGGCCAACTTGGCCTTACTTTCCAGATGATCGCGATACTGGCAGTCACTTGAAACATTAAGGCCCAATATGCTGATACTGGACGCGGCTCTAAGAGGGATGGTAAAATATCATAATAAAAGCGTTTTAAGAAAAAATCCCATCACTCTAAGTGACATTTAGTACCATCCCTAAATAATATTTTATATTCGGGAGCAAGAAACAAGATGGAGTCACACAATAATTTAGAATGACGATCATCTCTGACAAGACGAAAAATTAATTGCTTGCGTATGTAAGAGACATGAGGTTAGAATAAGTTATAACCAAAAGGCCATTTTTACTTTTATTGGCCTTTATAAGTACCTACACATTTTATCTAAATGTAATTGAAATACTTTACTGTTTTTTTAATTATTTGGCCACTTGGCTATATACGAGTATATTTATATTTAAATGTATGCTGTATTGCTGTTGTAAAAAGTATGATGTTGGAAACAAAATCCTAATCAGAAAAGGAAATAAAAAATATATATGTAAATGTTAATTAATATTGCAATGTTATAATTATTAAACAGATCATAAAAAAATGTTAGTCTAGTTCCAGGTGCTGTGGTACTAATGAAAGGCCATAGCAATTCGCATAATAAATAGATAAATTATTATTCCGTATGAAAACACAAAAAAATACATAAAATTATATATAAAAATACATAGCATTTTGGAAATTAACTATACATAAAGTTTTTTCTTCTTTTCAGTCTATGGCTTCGATTCTAGCTCGCGGAACTAAATATTTTAATTTCCTTTAGTGAGCATATATTAATATGGTTGATATTTCTATCAAAACCACAAAAAATCTATTGAATAAATGTAATAAAAAGAATAATAATTGTATAGTTTTAAAATAATCGAATATAATACCAGTCGTCGGGTTCGATTCCCATTAGAGGAAATGAAATATTTAATATTTCCATTTATTCGCTCTTGTGTCGAGGCAAAGCGCGACGTTGAATTCCGCCACTCGACACGCAATGCCACCAAGAATTCGGTGGAAAATGGGGAGCGGCCTCTGCCTATCTTGCCACATGGATACTGCGTGAAACCGAAAAAAAATATATACTCACTACCACTACGTAACAGCGTAAACAAAACAAACCATTTAAAACGTAACCGCGTACACGACTAAAAAATATGATAAAAAGTCATTATAATAAGCTTTTTGTTATATAACTGTCCAAGATGGTGAGTGAATATATTCCATAGGTCACCGACCGATTAATTTACTCGATAGTTCTAGTTTCTTGTTTATCATACTAATAAAGATATTCTGTTGTTCTAACGTCCAACCGTGATGTTGGTAACAAAGGCCGAGTTATATTATACGTGTGGTAATAATTGAATTACAATTATTATATAATGCGAGGAATGTTGTTAATATTCATGAATGAAAGCTAATTCAGGCAGAGGGAACCTAGTGTTAAGACACTCCGTTCCCCACTTTCTGCCGAATTCTGGAGGCATTGCGTGTTGAGTGGCAGAACTCAATGCCGCATTATTGTATTAATACAATAATTGGTCTTAAACTTATGATTATGAGTTTTATTATATATATTACTCGAAAACATGTGTGTGTGGCTAAGAATGAAATATTTAACGAGACAAAGTGTGTACAACGCTTTGGGTAAGGAACCCTAAAAACTAAAGTTTCAGCCAATTTAATAAAAGAAATTATTTTATAGGATTTTTGTATAACAAAATACTTTTTATTGATATACCTTTACTTCTATTTATGAACCGATTGAAATAAAACAAATACGTACTAAATGTTACGGGAAGTTAACCAAAATACAATAATGAATTTGCATTTCATTTCAATTATTATATATGTTAATTTTATTACTATTAGATTTCATATTTATAGTCAAGTCAAGTGACAAAGTTAGAAATAAACAAACGTACAAACATCATTGTTTAAGATTCTATTACATTGTTAAATGCCACCAATAATAAAAAAAAATCTTATATATCTTTCTATGTACAGACACCGATCAGTTACGTTTTTATTATAAGTTTATTAAAATAAAGCGAACATATACGTTAACTTTAAATACATGTCTGCAAAATACTAAGCTATCACCTATAGAATATAAAGTAGGTGCCGGATATTGAAAAAAAAACAGAAAAACAAATCATTGCAAAAGTTCCTTTTAGAAGAACCTGCAGTACTTTTTCGCATTGTTTCCAAGGAGCACTTCCTACAATTATATTTTTAAATAAAGGAGACACCGACAATAACGCAGTTATTAAAAAACGGACTGAAATATTAAATCTCATCAATACTGAAAGCTTTTGCTGCATAAAAAAAATAACTGTCATGTGATTACACAGCTGAATTGTCAATTTATTTTTTTTACTCTACATGAATGCTAACGTGTCATAATTCTTATTTTAATACTGTGTCATAACTCTTGTCACACTGCCACTGTGTCATAATTCCTATTTTAATAATTCACATACAATCAATTTTAATTTACGAATATCGTGCTCTAACAATTTCGCTTGCGTCAAATC
>DWGR01002766.1:0-13125 GCA_018247715.1 Heliconius burneyi | reverse complement strand
AGACATACAGTCAGACACTATCCGGCCTACTGCACCATGACACGACGACTCCCAGTTGATTTTATGAACGAAAACCTACTTAATTCTATATTAACATTCATTTCAAAATATACAATTTTGCAGGAGAGAATAACCCACTAATTTAGCTAATATATACTACAAGAAATATTAAATAAAATGGAAGTTAAATAGATTAATAAAAAACTGGTGCAGTACAGTACAGTATAGTATAGTACAGGTCAGAATCGCCGATTGAGGGTTTCGTACCAATTTCAGGATTGTAGGTCAGCAGTAAATATTCACTCAATTCGTATGAAATGAATTACAATTATAAGCTTGTAATATTTTTTAATGAAATACCTATAAATATTCACTGTCCGGTTTTTTTTCCATTATTCGTATTGTAAGTTCTCACTTCGCTCCAAATTTTATACCAATAGGTCCACCGAGATGAACTCGGATGAACGGATTTTGTATGAACTACAAATATATATTTGTAATTATTTTTTTCTATCAAATACCTTTTTATATTACACAATACATTTTTATAAAACATTTTTTTCCTTTATTTGTACCATACGTGCTCGCTTTGCGCCAAATTTTACAATCGTGTCCAAGATAAGTACCATATGGACATCGATTAAAGGACATCGCTTTACTTTAATGATTTTGTTTGTACTCCAAGGGATCGTGAATATTTGATATTAATATCAGATTCATATCTCTTGACAGACGCATAACCTATAAGGGTTCCATTTTCCCCTTGAGGAACGGAATCCTAGAAATATTCTTTTCCAGATGACATTTACTTTTTTGAATTAATTCATTTCTAAGCGTGTGCAAAAATTAGCTTCAAGAACTTATTAAATCAACGTTTATAGCAATAGTTCTTTAGAGCCCGCGGTATTTAAGTGAATCAGATTTATATTTAAAAATTTGTATGAACTAAAAGACTAAATTTTATAGTTTTATTTCCACTCGTCATGACCTCGTTTCCGGTCCTCGTACTAAATGATATTTCGAAAGAAAAACCTTTGACATTCGCCTGTAAATCGTCGCGTTGTGTATTTCGATATTTTTTTAACTGAACACTGTATCCCACATATATCGGATTCAACAGAGAGAACCTGGTGTTACATGGTCCGTTTCTCACTTTCTGTCCGATTTTTGAGACATTTTATATTGAGAGGAGGACCTGACCGACCTGACCGACGTGCTTTGTTTTGTTACGACAGCGAATAAATGAAGTTAATTAATTCACTGGGAATCGAACTTACATTCGTCGCATTGATTATAATAATAAGCGGCGTGTGCCATTACAGCAGTAGTAAAAAACTGATTGCAAAGTTAAGTAAGTATATGCATAAATAGGTATATTGAATTCCCTTAAAATAGAAGAAAAAGGAATGATAAGGGAAATTTTACTGACACGAAAATTTGTGGCCGTCGTGGGGCAGGGGCACAAACGTGCTACTGTAAACGCGTCGTTGTGGGCTCGACTCCCACTCTGGAGAATGGAATATTTCGTATTTTCATTTACTCGCTTTGGTAACCAGATAAGAGCGGCGTTTAGTTTCGCCACTAAACACGCAATGTATTCGGCAAGAAATGGGCAACGGCTTTGTTATCTAACTTTAACATACATATCTATGAACCCACCAGCAGTCAGATAGCACTAAATTAAACCATTATAACACCAACTAAATACGGAATGAAAGAATAAAATAAATGTTTAATGTTATTCCCAATCTCAGAATTGCAGGCTGCAATTGCGATTTCATTCGAATCCCTGTTGATCCACAGCACGGGGGCTTGATACCGCCAGGAGTAGATTAGTAAAGAATTAAAATAGAATTAAGTGAAGACCGACAGTCGACTTACTAAGCGCGGTAAAAATAAATATACCAATAAAAAGCATCTATACCAAACTGTAGTAAGATTAAGTTACTTTTAAAGGAAATTATTAGGTATATACAAGAATACATAAGTTCCATTATTTTTTAGGGTTCCGTACTTTAAAAAAAATGGAACCCTTATAGGATCTAACTTTGTTGTCCATCGTATTAAAAAAAAACTCACTGTAGGTTTTGAATTGAATTGAATTTGTAATAGAGGTCGATGTCACTGTCCCTTTAAAAAGGGCCAGAGAACAAATAATTGCACGTTTCGACAGGTTTAATTAAACCAATAAATTAACCATCCAGTTCTGGTGGAACAGAACAAGGATATCTAATAGACGGTACGTTTTGAACGCCATCCTCAAGTTTTTGAGTACATGGAAATGCTGATTATACGTGGCGTGTGCATAATTTGTGTTTGAATAAATATAATATAATAATAAATTAATATTATGTATATAACAAAATATGTTATTTTATAGGTTCCCACTAGGAGAATAAAATATTTAATATTTTTATTTCCTCGTTCTGGTATGTAGCCAAGAAGCGGAGCTGATTTCCGCAACACACGTTCGCCTTGAGAATTCGGCGGAATATTCCGGAATTCCGGGTATACCGGGCGGAATGTTCGGCGGAACAGAAGAGTCTTACTGGGAACGAAGTGTCTTAATATTACACTCCCACGCTCCCTAACCAGCTCTTTGCAATATAATGCGTAAAACAGGGTAGGTAGGAAAACTTAACTGAAAAATTTAAAGTAGTTTCACTAAAACCTAGTGTAACAAAAAACCTAGTGTCACGAGAATTCGTTCTTCACTTTTCCCTTAAACCAGCGTGAAGTAGTGGCTTTATGCCACTGCGTTTCGCATTAAGTAATGCCGGGCTCCAGCGCCCAACCACCCCAAAAGCTGGCAACGCATCAGTGGTTCCTCTGATGTTACGCGGTGTCGTGGGCGGTGGTGATCGCTTACTATCGGTGGTGACCTGTACGCTCGTTTGCCATGCTTTTTCCATAAAAAAATTTAAGAGACATTGTGTGTGACGCGTCACTCAACAACGCGCTTTTCTACATAAGCACGGATATGAAAGGAATTTAAATGAAATTATAATTAGGGATTAGAGCCACAATTAATCCCGTTAACAATAACGAATAATACAAAACATACTTTTGCAAATAATTTTGTAATATATAAAAGATCTAGCGTAAGTGTTCAGTGCTGGATATAGACGTTCATACAAATTTCCAAACCCATTTCCCAATTCCCTTTTATGGATTTTTTGGACACGACGTTTTTTATAGAAGTAATGAAGTTGAATATTTTTGTACTCCAATGTTCTTACATATATTTAAAATTTTTTGTAGCGCACGCGGCTATTTGATGGCGTTCATAATTATCGTTATTCGTTACTTAAGGCTAAGTTAGAATGTTATATACTCCTCCTGAGACACGTAGCTTTCATCCAAAACAAAAAATCCGACCAGTAGTTCTAGAGGTATTTACGCAAACAAACAAACTAGTCCGCTTTATTATATTAGTATTGGTATAAATATTTTATTTATATTTGGAGTTACCTATAGTTATCTTATTGTGAATTTGGCATTCGATTAATCAACCAACCAACCAACTTGCCCCGAGGCCTTTGCATGATGTATCGCCTATGCCCGTATACTCGTAATTTTAGTGTTCACTTTATATGCAACTAGCAAAATAAATATTATTATATTTTTGAGGCCGTCGTGGCGCAGCGGCATAAGCGTGTGACTGTAACGCGACGGTTGTGGGTTCGATCCCCACTCGAGGACGTGAAATATTTATTTACGTTTATATTTCCATTTCTTCGCTCTGGTGTCGAGGCAAAGCGCGGCGTTGAGTTCTGCCACTCAACACGCAATGTCTCCAGAATTCGGCAGAAAATGGCGAATGTAGTGTCTTAAGTTAGTGTCTTGTTCCCTCTGCCTACCCTGCTGTGTGCGGGATACAGCGTGAAGCTGATTTATTTATTGATTTTTTTATAATATTTTTATATAATAATACATTTTATAGTGATATTTACATTAATATAATCACCTTACTTCAGTTACTTTATAATTAGTTTTTCGTCTATTTTCACGGTATATTTAGATGCCAGTCGTAGTGCAAAGGCACAAGCACGATTGTATACAACAGGAGGTATCATTCAATTACTACTCGAGGAAATGAAATATTTATAATTTTTCTTTCCTCGCTCTGGTAACGAGACAAAACGCAGCTTTTTGTTTCGCCAGTCAACACGCAATGTCTCAAGAACTTGGCGGAAAATGAGGATGGAAGAGTGTTAATGGCAACGAGATGTTTGACCACTAGGTTCCCAAGTTCTTTCTGCTTATCCTGATGTCCGGAATTCAGCATAGGAAAAATATACTTAAATAGTATCAATTGCAATAACATCACACACATACGAGAGCCTTAGAACCTTTATGTAAAACTGATAACCCTTCTTTTGAAGATGGTAAACTATAATTTCATTTACTTTGACTGCCGCTATAATAAAACAATATACTACAATACATACAACATGTAATAGTTTAAACTTCTTCAATATTTAAATGCAATATCTGCCGTTACAGAGTATCGAACAATAACTCAACAGTTGAAGTGGAGTGAATAATGTAGCTAAATTTAGCCTTTTGTAGGAGAAATCGTTCCAAATAAATTCTTAGAATAATAGAAGGGGAATAAATTAGATTGTAATGTGCAGACTAAATGTGAGTGGTATATATTATTTAAAAAAACTGTAATACCAAGGCCGTTATTAAAAGAAATTGATTAAAATATGACAAGTGTATGAATTGTTTGCAAAGGGGGGTAATATTTATGGGAGCATATAAGTAGAGGGTTGTGTAGAGGACATGTATGAGGAGATTGTGATAGTGAACGACTTGAAAAACCTTATAGTTATACAGAAACCATAGTGTTTAGCGCTCCGTTCTGTCGTTTTTTCCTTTGTTATGTTCTGGTGATAAAGCGTGGGGCTAAGCCAGAACTGTTTTAAAACTATTAATATAAAACTCTATTGCTATTTCTAGTGAGTATAAAAGTAGTTGTTATTGGGTAATCAAACATTCAAAGGAGATTGAGATAGGAGATTAGTTGTGCCAATTTGACTACTTAAAGATTCAATTCAATTGTTTCAATATTTGATTTATTTGAATAATAGTTTCAGTGGAAAGTGTTGTAATGGGAACAGAGTGTCTTAACACTAGATTGCTAGGTTTCCTCTGCCTACCCTTCTATGTGTGGGATATAAAAATGACTATTATTCATTAATATAACTATATTAAATTATTGTTATATTATAGCCATAAATAGTGTCCTTCTATTTTTGCATATTCTAAGTTAAGTCCTGATGTGATTTGTCGTTCCTCGAGACGCTCCTAACGATTTTGATTTAAAATCAAGATTGAAAGGAATCAATTTAATCTAAAACGTAAATACTTTTCTGATGGACTTAAAGTTGCTGTTATTTACCACCTTTGTCTGGTCTTGTTTGGCTTTATGTATCGCCTATTTCGTTTTCGATTGAAGAGTTTATGTTTTCTAATTTGTTCTATTTAAAATACAGTATACATAATTTTTTTTTCAGTATCCAGCATAGCAGGGACTGACAGACAAGACAACCCAGAGTAATAAGACATTTCGTTCGATACGCGACGCTTAATTTTTGAGACATTGCGTATTGAGTGGTGGTATTCAACCCCATGCTTTGGCTTGTTACCAGAACGAGAAATGAAAATAGTTGATTCCCCGTAATGAAAAACGAGCCCACAACCATCGCGCTAGCTAAATACTGCCTCACTTTGTCTAAATCGTATACTTTTAATAAAAAAGCAAGAATTTCCTTTTCAAAACATTCTCCATAATCAAAGCAAAAAGGATTTGCAGGATGAAAGGTGTTTAGAAACAGAGACAAGTGAAGCTAACGTGTGACGGAAATAAAGGCTGAGAACGAATCATTACTGTCCGGATGGAGGAATTACTCTCGCCATACAGCGTTGATTTAGGTTGCAGTCTATGATGAAATGTAGGGATCTTTTATTTTTAGAATTACAAGAACTATGAGGGCGTCTTTTTGGTGAACGAGAACGTGGCTGTGGGTTCGATTCACACTCGAGGGAGTGAATAATTTTCATTTTCACGCTCTGATTAGAAAATAAAGCGGGGTTTGAGTCCCTCCACTCAATATGCAACGTCTCGAAAATTGGGCGAAAGAGGATAAGTGGGGAGCGAATTGTTTGATAAAGAAAACACGCGTAAAAGATCATACGAGTTAACAAACGAAGTCGAGTGGAAAATATCGTGTTTTAATAAAATTCCTTCAGATCTTGTTCATTCCACCATCTTCATTGAGTTAGCTGAAAAATTTGTTACGTAATTACCTCGCAAAAAGGATGTAATTTTGCAGGCATGGCGTAAAATTATTTTAAACCCAAATATATAAAATGCTTACATATTGCAGCCTATGTGCTATTCTGATATAAGTAACATTACTGTATAGTTTCGTTAAATTCCGTTCAGTAGTTTTTCCGTGTAAGTGGGACAAACATCACGAAATTTCATATTTATAATATTAGTAGAATATCCCTTATAATTCTCTTTTACTCCTGAAATATAAAAACCTTTTATACATATTTATAAAAGAATATTTTTTATAAGTGATTTTTTGAGTCGGTACTTACATGGAAGGTGTTTTTAAAAATCTTTTTCTTGACTGGCAACGATTTCAAAAAAAAACAGATCAGAACAGAACAGAGAACAACAAAAGAGTTCGGATGGCTCCTCTTCAAAAAAAGAAGTCGGTTAAAATATGTGTTTCAACATCAGCTCACAACTCATCTACTGGATAAAAGAAATAAAAAAAAATAACAAGCAGAGTCACACGCTGAGATAAGTAAACCAAGTTAGAAAGACAAGCTGTGGTAAATTAATTACAGTGAACACGATTGATGGATCGATTGATTGCAATCTCGAACTGTATGTTAATACATTAGCTTATTTCGCTTCGATAGTTCGATAATTATGGTTCGAAGCGTAATCTAATGCTTGTTGTACACTAAAACGGTAATGCTATTAAACTATTCACGTCAAATTGATCTTTATTATGTATGGAGTGTGGGCACGTCTTTATGTTTGAAATGTTGATTGATATGTATTGTTATTGGTTAGCGTAGATTAGAGACTAGATAGAGCAGAAATTGACGTTATCAGTTAGGTAAACACGCTAATATTCTATAATATACGGACTATATACTATTGCTTTCTACATGTTCCATAGTTTGTTTTTAGTTTACGCTGTATCCCGCACATATCGGGGCAGGCAGGGGGAACCCAGTGTTAAGACACTCCATTTCCCATTTTCCGCCGAATTCTGGAGGCATTGTCTGTTGAGTGGTGGTACTAAACGTACTATGTTTTGCCTGATTGATAAATATTATTTCCCTCATTGACAAAATATTAAATTCCTGTCGCGTTTATAGTCACACGCTTGTGCCCCTGCGCCATGATGACATTTCTGTCATTAAATACTAAAAACTATAAAAGGATCAACTTAATTAATTTTGAAGTCCAAAATACCTCATCGATTCTGGATCGCATAAATTCAATTTTGTGCGTTTTCTTTTCGTACCTTTAATTGCGAGTATAAAACGGAAGGTGAGGAATTATTGAAAAACTTTGCATTATTACGTTTCCCGCCGCCTACTGTAGACGGGCGATCTAATATCATTTTTCTTATCGAACAAATGGTGAAATTTGATCTGATTTGGCTCTCTTCAGGTTGGAATACACGTGGCTTATTTCGAAAGTTATTTAATAATATTTCGATGTTGTTTTATGCTGTATGTATACTGCACTTGTTTAGAGTAACGTACTTATTAGTGTAGATAGACGGAAACTAGTGTTAAGACGCTCCATCATTACTAAAATTATTACGTTCTCCACTTTCTACCGAATTCTGGAGGTATTATTGCCTCGTCACCAGAGAGTGAAAATTAAATATTTAATATTTTCCTCGAGTGGGAATCGAACCCACGATCTGTCGTGCTTACAGTCGCACGCGTGTGCCCTGATATAACATGGTCTCATACTTTAATATGTTAAGCTATATGTAGAATCTAGTCGTGCGGGACGGAGAATAGGTCGTGAAGCTAAACAAATATGTAAATTTTAGTCTCAACAGGAAGTTCTGTCTTTTAATACTATTAGGTGCAATACTTGTGGATGCACCTCCTGGTCAAATGGAAATAACTAACTTGTATCGAAACGCTTAATATTTTATTCTCCACTCTCCGCATATTTAAGAAACTTTGCGTTATATATTTATATATATATTAAATTTTGAACTCCCATGGCGTTGGTTCCGTCACTAAACACGCATTGTTTCTTAGCTCTAGGTTTCCTTCATCTACCCTGCTAAAGGCAAGATATAACGAGAAGCTAAATTAGAGTGTTTCTCATTTTTTAACGATTTACGAAATTTGAGAGTTCCTCTTTTCTTAAATTTAATATCAATATTTGTATAAAATAAAGTAAGACAATTACGCAAAGTGCCAAAACAAACGTTTCAAGTTTGATAGACACCAAACTGTTCCTGAAGTTTTTGATTAATATCTTAGGATATTTATAAGAGCTCTCAGGTAAAGTGAGATGATTGTAGTAGAAACTGTTTATAAGCTTTCGCTGGACTAACGTATTTTGGTGTCTTTTTATATATGTTACTTTACTTTATATCTCTCACAAAGCAGGGTAGACAGAGGGAACATAGTGTTGAGACACTCCGTTCCCATTAAGACACTCCCGATGATTGTTTAACACGTAGTGTTAAGTTTCAGAGCTTATGTGTCTATGCCTTTTCTGTTTTATATTTAGGGTTCCTTACCTCAACGGAACTCTTATAAGATCACTGTTATCCGTCTGTCCGTCTGTCATAATCATTTATCTCAACTTTTATGAATTGTACTTCCCGTTGACCTATAAGACTGAAATCGGTGCAGGAGCCTCGGTAGGCGAGCCGACTCACACTGAATCGGTTTTCTTTTATTTTCTTAATTTCAGTGTTGATTTATTTTTTTAATAAATTTTGCAAGAAATAAATTTATCAACCACAGTATTTTAACTTACATAGTGAAAACGGGCAGCGGAAATGTCGTAATAGAAAAAGAGTGTCTTTGCACCTGGAAACTATTCCAGGTTCCCTCTGCCTATCCTGCAATGTTGAGGATACAGCGCGGAGCTAAAGAAAGATATTATGTATATAGAACAATAGACAGAGCTCTTTGGACGTCAGGTATGCTAAAAGAAAATCTAACACTTTGGTCACTAGATAATCTGAATTCAAATTTTAAAACTAAACAAAATAAACATACAAAAATTGGATATTCAAAAATTAATATGGTAAAATCAAACGTCGTAAGTGTACTACAACCTCACCTTGCTCGCATAATTGACGCAGACTACCGCACGAAAACAACTTCGGCTGTTACATGCGACCTCCGGCTGGTCTAAATTACAGGCGTTAACGGAAAATTAAAATCATTTAGTTGATTTTTTTTAGTATCATGCTTGCTATATAGATAGCAGCGCATATTTTTCCACTGAGCAATATTTGAGACGCACGAACACGCCTTGACTTGTTTCCTAAGATAGAAAATTAAAATAATTAATTACCCCAAGTGTGAACGGAACCAACAACCTCCGTTTTTATAATCAGAAGGTGGGTTCCACCACAACAATTAGATCAGATCAGATCAGAGAAAATCCTGAATAGTCATTACGTTCATCATGATCTTGAGGCCAGTAGTGGCGTTGATACTTCATTCTCAGCTTTCCACACTGACACATTATTGCGACACTTAATGAAAATATTTCATTTATATTTAATGAAGATTCCACAAATATAGAAATTTTCTTTTCTAAGTTTGGAATAACACTTTTAAAATGTAAAAAACATCAACTTTACGAGTTCCATGCAAAAATATTTAAAAAAATTAAATACGCTTTAACTTGCATCACATTTTTCCGATCTCCGAGGAAAAACCGAAATGTATTATTAAAATGTATTCAGTTACTTAAGGAAGCCGTTACGAACGCGATTGTAGAGTAGCTCTACAATAATAGTCAAAGTTTCCACCGAACCTAGAACCTATCTAGATCAACGTTTATACCATTTGCTCTTTGTATATCGCTACTTTATGATAGTGGTTTGTAAGTTTAAAATTATGTATTCGAAAAACTTTGTCCGCGCAGTCTGAGTAGTAATGTAAGCCCTATTGTTTGAAGTATAAAGTGTAGAAATAAAAGTGACGTAGTTGGAACGTGCCTGTTAGTTGATGGCTGTGGGTTCACTTCCAGTTTCTAGACATTAAGTGGAATTACGCCGAACTTTGTCTTTTTACTGAGCCGAAGAAATCATTATAGTAAATTCTTAGAAGTGAGAGTCAGAGTGAGAATCGAATGTTGTTCATATATCTTTATTTTATATTGGCTTTGTTAGATAAATGCCGCGTTGGATTCCGTCAATTCACATACAGTATCTCTAATTTGAGTAAATAAATATAAGTAAAATGCGTAACTAAAAACTATTTCAACTCAAGATTTAAAAAAACAATGAGATTATTTTAAGAGAGATAGAGAGAATATTAAAAAAAAACCAAATGATAATATGTTTGTTACCATTTTACTTTACTTTCACATCGACGAATAAAGACAATAAAATTTAAATTTCTACAAAAACAACATGCTGTATATAAGTGCTATTATATTGTGCATAAGTGAAGCAAATATAGGCAATTTCAACACCTGCAGTCGTGTCTCGGAACTGGGGCAAAGAACAAAAGGACTGGTAATTTATGTACATATTACCTTCCTTTCGTATAACACGGTACGGCAAACAGTTTTAAAAGTAATTTCATTATAGCATCTTATCTAATAGAATCATAAATAAATAAAATAAATCAGCTTCACGCTGTATCCCGCACACAGCAGGGTAGGCAGAGGGAACACAGTGTTAACACACTAGGTTCCCTATTTTTCGCCTAATTCTGGAGGCATTGCGTGTTGAGTGGCGGAACTCAACACCGCGTTTATACCTCGATACCAGAGCGAAAAAGTGAAAATATAAACTTTAATTAATATTTTATATCGATAAATTTTAATTTTAGAGTAGATTGGATTATTTAATATAACGTCTGAATTTATATAATATTTGTCACATAGCAAATACGCAACCTATTACTACTACTAGCAACCTGGGGATCAGGTGTTAAGATACTCCGTTCTTAGTAAGATACTTCCATTTCGATATTGCGAGTTAAGTGGTAGAACTCAACGTCGCGCTTTGCAGAGAGGGGGAAATATTAATATTTCATTTTTCCTTGATTGGGAATCGAAGCTACAACCCGTCGCGCTTACAGTTGCACGATTGTACTCCAGCGCCACGATAGCTTCTAGGTTTCTATCATTGGTAAGAATTTAGTACGAATTTAGAAACATGAAAAAAATATATATTTGCTTTTGCCTTCATGGATGACCTCGATGACCTGGTAACCAACAACCTTGCCTATACGTACCAACAAATATTTCCCCAAGTATCTAACGTCCTTTTCGTCCTGAATAAAAGTTGATGGCGCAAAGTTGTAAAGGCCACAAATATGATTAAAACATTATATAACTCGTGAAATATCAAAATCTGGGGGCGGCGAGCCCTTTTTTATTATTCAAAAAGCGCAAGATTTCGGGAAGGTCGGCGAAAGTGTTAATTTTTAAGCGCGACGACAAAAATCTGATGCCTTAAAGTGAATTGTAAACATACGGGCGGATAAAAACCGTGATGGATTTATTATTATTATTTAATTTAAAATCCATATAGCAATTACTGATAAAATTGTAATTGTATTGTAGGTATGCCTCTAGATTCTTAAAAAAATGTATAATACAGTATTCTTGTATCAAGTATGTTATCCTCTTTATCGTAGTGTATTGTCGATTTTTGTCGTGGCGCAGTGGCACAAGGGTGTAACGCGACGGTTGTGGGTTGGATCCCCACCCGAGGAAATGGAATATTTATTTACGTTTATATTTCCATTTCTTCGTTCTGGCGTCGAGGCAAAGAGCGGCGTTGAGTGGCAGAAGCCACTGATCACGCAATGCCTCTAGAATTCGGCAGAAAGTGGGGAAGTTCCCTCTGCCTACCCTGTTGTGTGCGGGATACAGCGTATTGCTGAAAATTTAGCTATAAGAATATAGAATTAAGAAACTCTTACTGTATGAAATATTCAATGTAATTACCACTGGTGGATCTAAATAAATAAAAAAAAAAAGCAAGAAAAACGCGCGTTTTCGAGTAAATTTTCATCTAATATATTTCACCGAGGGTTAATTCTTAATGCAAATATTATTACGGTGTTGCTGTAACGAGATTCATCCCAGTTGGTTTGTTCGGGAACGTTTGTTATGTTTTTTTACGTGGCCACATTATAATGAAATTGTGTGGAGATCTGACGTGGAGGGAGCCTTGTTTAATTCTACTTCTTCTGTTATTTTCATTTCAATTTTTATTAATTATAAAATTATACGCTTAAAGAATGAGGTCGTTGTGGTTCAGTAGGGCCGCGTCTGAGTGTAAACGCGATGGTTCTGAGTTCGAACTGTACAGATTGACATAAAATGATTTTTATTTAATTTTAATTTAATATTTTCATTTTATAGCTCTCGTAATGAGAAAAGCGCTTCGTTTTGTACCGTTACTCAACACGCAATGCCTCCATAACTCAGCGGAAAGTGGGGACCGGAAGTCTCAATGTGAACGGAGTATTAAGATACTAGGCTCCAAGGTTCACTCTGCCTATTCTGCTCTGTGCAGGCTAAAAAAACAATTCCCCGGTTGGATAGACAAGGCGCGTCGTTAAGTTCTGCTACTTAACACGCAATATCTCGAAAGCAGTAGGTAATCGAACCTACAAACAGGCTAATCGCACGCTTGAGTTTGTTAGGTTATTCTGTGGCCACAAAAAGTATTTTTATAACTAAATTGTTTGCACATCCGCCCTAGTGGGGGTGTCACTGTTTAACTCAACTTTCATCTTTTAATTTCATTTGTCGAGTTACCGGATAGCCCGACTTTTCCGGAAGTGTTGACGTATAAAATATTTGTTTTTTGTTTTCTTGTTACAAAGTCCAGTTGGCAGAGTGGT
>DWGR01002765.1:0-13126 GCA_018247715.1 Heliconius burneyi | reverse complement strand
TTTATTTTATTTTTTACACAAAATTTGATGCAAATCCTTTGATCCATATTTTTCGATAGCAAGAAATCGCCGAGCACGCAAAACACTTATAACCTTTACGCCTCTCCCAACCAAACAAAAAATGCTAAACACTTGAAACTTGGTACAGATGTTCGGGAAGAGTGTACCAACATAACAGAATAAAAAATCGATATTCGAAAGTACGTTGCCCGCCAAATTTGAAAAGTCACCTTACTTTTTGAACACACCTCGTATACTACAAAAAAAGCAAAATATTTATTTGCACAATAGTCAAGAAAACAAAGACAAATTTAAAGTGAAAAATATTAAAGAAGAGGAAGGAAAAATGAAATTAATTTAATGTTATTTTATTAAAAATTAAAAGCGTTTGGTCAATCTTCCTAAATACAGCTATATTGGGGCTGTTGTTCTCATGATTGAACTAGCTTGTTGAATATCTCGAGGGAAATCAAAAACAAAAGAAGTACTGAGTGAAGAGCTTTAGAGTCCAGTTTTAAGCCGATCAAACAAATTTCCTTTTTTCTCTATTTTGCCTTCATTTTGATACATTGGTTTTTTGTGTTGAGAATACGCTACGTAGAGTAAAAAACGTTATGATTTTTATGTTAACGTCAAATTAAAATAATATAAATAACTTTTACAATGTAAGTCTGAAGTTGAGTTTCGCAAATCAATACGCAATGCCTCCAGAATTCGGCGGAAAGTGAGAAACGGAAGTGTGTTAATGGGAACGAAGTGTCTTTACATTAGATTCCCAAGTTCCCTCTACCTACTCTGCTATGCGCAGTATACGGCGTAAAGCTAAAAAAAATGTATGCTATGTGTATATTTTGTGGACGTGGACTCTTAAGCACAATCATGCAACAATTCTCAACCATTGGCCTTCTATTTAATTAAGATATACCCACATATATATTTACGAAATTGCTAATAATTACCCGCAATTACCGCTAAAACACTTGTTTTCCTAATCACGTGATATAAGAGCGGCAATGCAAGATTTACCGCACGAAGCACGCATCCCTCGGGTCCGCTTGTACGTGACCCGCGTAAATGCCCCAATTTATTTGTGCTTTTACGGGCAAGGAGTAACATATAGAAGCATTTAGCTGATTTTACGTCGCTGTCAAATATATTGATGACGTTTGAACCAAAATTAGTCGATCGTAAATTTTACAATGATTTTACAGGTGAATTTTACAGGTGAATGATTTTTTTAGAATGCTGCGTTTACTATCGTTCGTCTTACACAAGAGTTATGAGTCGAGTTTATAGTAGGATCAGCTTCACGCTGCATCCCACACACAGCAGGGTAGGCAGAAAGCACCTAGTGTTAAGACACTACATTCTCCACTTTCTGCCGAATTCTGGAGGCATTGCGTGTTGAGTGGCAGAACTCAACACTCCGCTTTGCCTCGAAACCAGAGCTAAGAAATGGGAATACAAAAGGTAAATAAATATTTCTCTTCCTCGAGTCGGGATCAAATCCATAACCGTCGCGTTATAGTCACACCCATGTGCCGCCGCGCCACATCCAGCCTCGATATACATGGCCTTACTTAATAGGAGATTACTTTTATTCACATATTTATATTTGTTATGTCAAAGGAAAATATTACATTTTTAAATATAATTTACCATAAAAAATGGTATGTCTAAACTGTCTGTCTAAACTTTTGTTGTTTTAGTGTTAGGACTTTTAATAATTTCTTTTGATATTTCATTTTATAAAAAATGTTGTTCTATATTGTTACGATGTAAGTTACATTTCATCACAAGAAGCGATGAAGTGTTGCAAAATTGAATATTCTAATAAATACTGCAATCTTTATTTTTCGTTGTCGTTGACATGACAGCGCTGTTCTTTAAACGAAGGCTGCCAATTGTGCGATACCGCCGCGGCCATATTGGTAAGGAATTAAACAATACATATTTTATAACTTTAAATTATTAACATACGCGAATGAAAATTTACAATAATTATATTATTTGTCACAAATATTCTTTTATTTATAAATTTTTTTTATTAATATTTAAATATTAAATTTGAGTCCATCAGCAGCGCAGCAGTAGGTACAGCTCTTGACTGCTAACACGACGGTTGCAGGTTATATTTCAGGGGAAAATTAATTATTCTTATTTCTTTGCTCTAGTCGATCGGATTGGATCGATGAGTATGAAGTGTGTTACAAAAGGTTCCCTCTGCCTACTCTGCTACATACGAGATACAGCGTAAAGTTTTATCAAAAGTAAGTAGATACAGTATAAGCTCCGCTGGATATAGAGTAGTACCATTACCATACCATAGATCTAACATTTTTTAAAATATTTTTTTAATTCAGAAAGTTTATATTTTTTAACACATTTAATACCTATAGAACTTTGTGGAGAACCTATAACATTCCTTTTGTAAACTATCGTGAAGAAAGGGTCCTTTGTTAACAAATCCATCTCGGTCATCTCTTGAGACGAGTTCAAGTATTTATTGAATATTTTATATAAAAAAATATGTTAACTGTAATTTTCAAAATTATTAAGAAAACTCATAGCACAAAAATGTTATTCTATTTTTAGAAATATTCGTATCCCCAACGAAGTGCTTTGTAATAGTCACTACAACCATCGCTTGGAAGTATCCAATGTGATACTCAATTATTTTTAATTTACTCGTAATTGTGTTTGCCGAAATAAAAGTTCTTTTCAAAATGGTAGATTAAATTCGTAATTGTTATTGGATTTCCACAACACGATTTAAATACTCATAAACATTTATAGCTTTCTTTTACTAACGTTTTATTCTTAGGGGCACTAACTTATAATTATTATCGTCCTTGAACACCTTCAAGCTTAGGTGCTGTTTCAGAAAATCTAGGTGACATTCTTCGTTTAAAGCCTAGTTCGCATGACCATCATCAATGTTTTAGTCTAGTAGCGAGTACTTTAGTAGTCAATACGTGATGTCCAATAATTGGTCGCACTCGTACTACACTGTTGTGGTGTGTAGGTTTCTGCTGGATTTTAGTCGGTAGTTTTGTGTTCAAACATTAGTGAGTGCAACAGTACCGGTAGTTCGTAAGGCACGTCCTTTTGCACGAGCGGTCTACGTAAAATGCTTTTCCCATTATCAAAAATATAAAAAATGTAATATCAATACATTCCCTTGTCCGTTTTCCGCCCGAAATAGAAGCACTCTATGATACTCTTGGGTGCTCATTACCGCAATTGGTCTAACAGAGCTGGGATATCAAAACAATTCATTCTCTGGAGAGAGGATCGAACCACAATTATCGCGTTTGCAATCAGACGCTGAAGATACATAAATATTTTATAGTCAATATCAAGGAGACTCACGAATATCAACGCTTATACTTTATTTTTGTAAAAAAAAATAAGATAGTAATTAGTATTAATTAAAAAAACACGACTTTTTAAAGATAAATAATACTCAGGAGTATGACCTCTCTCAGATTACTCCTAGGATTAATCAATCAATCGGATAGCTTCAATAAAATGAGAGTAAACTTTTTGTATGTCTATTCCATTTATTAAATTCGTAATATACGTTTAAGGAACGCGAACTATTTTTGTAATTTAACAGAGTAGTATACGCAAAAGAAAAAAGGTTGTTATTGATATGTTCAATCTCGGGCCTCTGTAGAGAAATTTCTCAAAAATGCGATACGAATATAGAATCAGAAAATATTTATTTTAGGCAAACACAAATAACAAATTTAGCATGTCATGGTCAAACTTACTAAAGGTTTTGGTTGGATTACATATCTATATTCCATTAATCTTATTTTATATGAATGTGTGACTATTGCGGCACAGATGAAACTGATCCCACACTAAAATTATCGACGCAAAGTCTTCTTACTTAAACATACGTTTGGAGTGGAGTTCCACGACTAAATATGCTATGCATGTTGTTTATGTAAAGGAGAACAAATTGATTTATTTTTTAGGTTATCTGGCTATACCATATAATAAAAAATCACCAAAGGTTGCGACATGAAAATATGTTACATACTGTAAGAAAAAAAAACAAAAATATTATAGAAGTAAAATAAACTTTAATCTACTTACAAAATAATACATAACATATAATACATATATAAAATATATTTCGATAATATTATGAATATTTTACTACATAAACCATACAAACTAATAATGGTATAACATGAGAGTAATGGTAGAAGACACAAAACAAATATATGAACATCACTGTTTTCCCGTTTGAACTCACAAATAACTGTCTCAATAACTGAGGATGGGAGCAACAGATTGTAGCGAAGACTGCGGGGCCAAGTGAACAGCGAATGGTTGGAAATGGTACGAGTTTACTTACGATAAACATAAAGTGAAACTATTGTTAATAGAAAGGTTATTGGATGTATTTTTAGTATAGAAAAACTTCTGAATCTATTTTTACGTGTAGTAACGACAGTTTTTTACAGCTTTATGCTGTCTCCCTGGAAAAGAGAAAGAATTAAGTGTTAAGATTCTTCGTTCCACATACACCGCTGAAGTCTCGAGGTACTTTGAATTGAGTGGCGGAATTTAAAGCCAAAGTTTACTCTTGACACCAGAATGAGCAAATAAAAATATTAAATCATTAATTTTAAGTCTAATATTATTAAATATCCAGTCTGACATTGTCATGTCACAAGCACTTTTGCACCGAATCAGTTGGGCGCAAGTTTCGTTAGTTCTCAAGCAATATATTTCAATGGTAACAAAAAAGGCATTTATATAAATATTGTATTATTTACTCTGTGCTTATGTTAATAAATACAAGAAGCAAGTGAAAGAATAATAATACAACAACACTAACAATGTATTCTAAATACAAACACACTTGGTATTATCAAATTAAAAAAAATCTAATCTTAGTTATAAAAAAAGGTTATAATTAGTATGAAAATTAACACCAAAAATTGTATTTTTTATACTGTAAAAAGCGTAATTAAAACAATATCTCTAGTGAAGCAACAGGTTACATGCTACAATCGATACAGTACCGTAGAGACTGTTGAATGGAGTCGTTGCGGTAGTTTGTTCTGGTACGTCCCAATAGGGTCCAGGTGGAATAAGACGTGACTTGCTAAACTATGAATCATAAGTTTTTATGCTTTAAGTCTAACCATTTATTTCATATTCTGAGTAGGGCTTCCAGACCTGCAGCTAAAGTTCATCTCGATATTGCAGGACTTTTCAATCCCGCTGTATCCTCGCGGGATCCTGCAATACCGAGATTGGATTATTCTAAATCTACAATGAAGTTTAATCCATGTCACAGTAATAAAGATAAAAAGTGAACAAGAAACATGTATTTTCGATACTTGCTTACGTTTGTTTTAAATAAAAAAATCGTTTCGTCAGTCTGGCTCTTGTAAGTACCTACGACATTTAGTCTGGGCACCCACCGCAGAGTATTTGACTAAATGAACTATTCTTCAACTATCTCGCCCATTGTTATGATAATGTAGTGTTAAAAAAGAATTGCTGAATGAAATGTAATTAATTTATATGTAAATATACGTTTACATTAAAGTTGAATTATGACCTACTTTGCAAATACGAAGAAAATGGAATAATTAATTAGAATAAAATATAATTCTACAGACGCACTTTCATTGGGGCTTGGTTCCGCCTGGACTTATGAGTAACAGTTTAGCTTTGCTTATGATTTTGATATTTATTAAAAAGTGCCACTTAGCTCCCGTTTATTCAGACAGAAATATTTATTGTTACAATAATATTTACTTGTTTTATGTGTACTTAAATTAGTTTTAATCTTAGTTTTTGTTAAGATTAAAACAACTTATGAATATTATGAAAATTCTGAAATATTGGATGTTGACTAGCGGAGCATATAAATAATATGCTTTTATGTGGTGGGAAAAAGTGTGTGCTTTTGGCGTTGCAAGATGGACAGGGACTGAATTAGACTGTTAATCGCCAAATAGATAGTTTTTGACAATTTATCGTTTTTTTATATAGATTCATATAAAATACTTTACCTAAACATTACATTTTATTTATAGAATACACGCTCGTAAATGATTAATTCTGGTTGCCTTCCATTTTGTTTAAAAGAGTATATTTGCATGAATTCGATTGATCGAATTATCGTTTCCGAAGACGAGATGTAACTGGAGAGCCAATATTATAAACCTGAAGCACAAAATTACTTTGGGATCAAATGTAAATAATATTGAAAAGTATGGCGTAAAGTAAACATAATTGTTAACGTATTTTTTTTTTATTTTTGAATTATATTCAGGGTGGAATTGAACGCACCACTTTAAATGAAACCACAGTTTTAACTACTCTATAAAAGCCTAATATAATTCAGAAAAAAAATAATTCCCAAAAATTAAAAATGTTATTTTTTCAAACAAAATAAATAATAAGATAATCGTTTAAAAAAAAACACCATTTGTAAAGTGTAATATTATCACTCACACACTTACCTGTCAAAGCGGCAACGTCGCACACGCTTCATTCAATTATTTTTGTAGTAGTATGTGTATGTGTGCGTGACACGAAATACAGGTATGGAAAAAAATCGTGAAATGAAAATAAAATCCTACGTCCAAATTGTTGAGGCATTTTGATAAATTTTTTTAGCTCCGGGTTTGAAATATTTTACCCAATATGCAGTTTCAGTAAAAGAAGCGCTGCCTCTTCCACCTGTATAATGATGTTAACAGTCAAGTGGAAAGTCAAGTGGATTCCAATTTATCAATCAATAACATGAGTAACAAAACATTTTTTTCTGACAGAAGTATGTACGTATAATATACATACCTACACATGTTATACATATTTTAGCTTTACGCTGTATCCCGCACTTATCTGAGTATGCAGAGGAATGCTTGAAGACACTCCGTTCTACACTTTCCGCTGAATTCTGGAGGCATTGCGTCTTGAGTGACGGAACTCAACACCGCGCTTTGATTTCATTTCCTCGCTCTGGTTACAAGTTACCAGAGCGAGGAAATGAGAATATTAAATATTTCAGTTGGAAGTTCAGGAATTGAACCCATAATTTGTCGCGTTTTCGTTTATTTATAGATGCACTTTTGTGTCCCTATGCCACGACAGGCCTCTACAATCTATATATTCATATGTACGTATGTACAAAATATAGTAATATATATTTTATTATTTCACGGTATTTTAATAAGGCTGTAAAAGTTATAAAACCTCTACAATACAAATGTAGTGCTTGCTCTATTCGAATGTCTGAAACAATAACAAGAGGATACAATGTTACACTATTATCTATACTTTGTATATTAAATATAACATTGTATATAAGTACGGGTGGACATTTATAAAATTCTGTAAAAATAGATAGATTGATTGATTGATTGATTTCTTGCTTTATGGCGTTTTGAGCGTGCCAGTTGAGCACAATTCATTTCGCCAATGTCACGTTAATATGAAATAATACAGGCCGTCGTGACGCAGCGGCACAATGGTGTGACTGTCACGAACCCACAACGTCACGTTAGCGACGGTTGTGGGTTGCCGTCGCTGATTGTGTGGCATACAGCGTGAAGCTGATTTAGATATAATAAGGTTGAATATATATTATTTTTTACCTAGAAGTACATTATTCTTTTTTTACAGCTTCACGCTGTTTGTAGGCAGACTGAACTCAGTGGTAAGACACATGATTCCTCACTTACAGTCGAAATCTTAGGTGAATTACGTGTTGAGTGGCGGACCTCAACGCCGTGCTCAGTGCCAGGACAAAGAAACGAAAATATTCATAAAAATATTTAATTTTCTTGAGTTGGGTTCGAAATCACATGCGCCACGGCGGCCTCGACATGCTTCTCAAGGTTTTTAAAATGCTTTATCGTTTTTAAATATGACTTTAATTATTTTTTTAAGAATTTCCTATTTATTTTTACGTAAGATTTAAGAAAATAATGTTTTCTTTTTAGCTTTAGTGGTAAGGCTTTTCGGCTTAATTTATTTAGGAACAAGTATGAAGGGCTGTTAGACCTTTTTCGGGAACTTTCTTAGTTGGACTAGTAAATAGTGAAGGTCTCATGGATTATTGTAACGGTAAAGTGTACAAGGTCTCTTAAACATAGTACAACAAATACGTGTTACAAGAAAAGATTTGTTTGTAGCTTAATTGTATTTTGAAAATGATTTCTTGATGTTGTTTCTTTATTTTTAGTGGTAATACGAATTATATTTTTCCCTTATTTTTCTCTTTCTAAAATATATTTTGTACTTGTTTGTGAATGCCTTGACTTATTAATATAGGCTTTGTCTAATTTACATACTTTTGAACTTCATTGCAGCCTTACCTATTAAAAATATGTCGGTTTATGTAAAGCTTTACGCTGTATGAAGCATACAGCATGGTAGGCAGAGCTCTGTTCATTTTTTACTGAACTCTTTTCTCCATTTATTTTCGGACTCTGAAAACAATGCCTGATGAGTAGTAGAACTAAACGCTACGCTGACACCAGAGCGAAGAAATGAATATTCAACATTTTATTTCCTCAAACGGAAATTGAACACACAACCTGTTTTCCGTGAAATGCTTGTTTACAAGAGCCACGACTAGGTTAAAAAAAACGTTTCTTCAGATTATTTTTTTTTTAAATATCAACTATATCCAAAACGGTTAATGAAAATACTGGTGCTGCATTAATTTAGCTTTTCAACCAAAAGTCGGCCGTCCTCTACCAGAAATACCTACAAGGAGTTCCTTTGAGTTGGAAACAAAGGTTAAAATTATTTTATAGAACTAATTTGCCCGCATGTCCGTGCATTTGGCAGAACTTAACTCTTAATTTCCTCGACCCTTTTTGTACACGTGTTGTATAATTACAAACGGAAATGTTTTAAGCTTATCGCCGGTTATATGAAACTCATGGAAATGAAAATATGAAGTTAATTCGTAATATGTAAATACTACGATATAAGAAAAAATATTATTGATACTTCGGTATATCCTCTTCCTATGGGTTACTTGTTATTTGTTTTTGACCTTTAAATATATAAATCGCATTGCTCTTTCACTCAACGTGATTTAAACATTTTGTACAAGAATCGATAATTATATTTCTGCTTTATATTTTTAATCACAATATTTTTTATATTTTAAGAATCTTTCAAAATATTGTGAAAGGAACTTTTTATTAAAAAAATCACTTTTAATTTCATTTCTTAATTATTATTTAATCCTCAAGGTAAAGTATTATTATTACTTTATTTGTACACGGTAGGGTAGGCAGAGGGGAACATAGTGTTAAGATACTCCGTTCCCCACTTTCTGCCGAATTCTGGAGGCATTGCGTGTTGAGTGGCAGAACTCAACGCCGCGCTTTGCCTCAACACCAGAGCGAAGAAATAGAAATATAAACGTAAATAAATATTTCACTTCCTCGAGTGAGGATCGAATCCACAACCGTCGCGTCAGTCACACCTTGTGCCGCTTCGCCACGGGCCTTTCGAAACTCGAAACATATAAATGTGTGCAATTTACAGCTTCCAAATTAATTTCGCTATAGTGATCGACTAATCTATTATTAATAAAGAACTCTACAAAGTTTTAAATCCGAATAAAGTCTCAACAAAATGATTTAACATAAGCCATCAATTTCAACGGCGTACCTGAACCACTTGCTGTATAACATACGGTGTTTAGTTAGCTGACAGGGAGATCTTAATATTAAAGTCAATCATGCTATTATTATTCACAAAGCGTTCTTATCTTCATCTTGATATTAAAGTCTATATACTTAGCACCTCAATCAAACACACGTTATGGTAAGTTGGTTGAACGTTGAGAACAAAGCGATGAGTCATTACCTAAGTCCACTTAAACAACTTCAAACATAATAACCTCAAGTACTACTAAAAATGTTTTATTATTACTATGCGTACAAGAGGTATGCGGCTGTAAAGGTGACGGTTGTTGGTTCGATTTGTACTCGGAAAATGTAATATTTAATATCAATCATTACTTCGTTCTAATTGAGTTCCGCCACTCAGCACTCAATGCTACCAAATATACTATGCTGAGTGGTGGAACTCAACTAGAACAAAGTAATCACAATATTAAATATTCAATTTCCTTAAATAGGAATCGAGCCCACAACAGGTCGGGCTTAGAGTCACACGTTTATCCCCTTGTGCCACTACTGACCTCTACAATATTATTTAGTTTATTTTATGCAATTTTACTAAAGAACATATAGTATTAAATGTATGAAACCAACTTTCTAGAAAGCTCATATTAAACAAGGAATATTATATTCTACGTGATCACTTCAAGCTACTTAAGACTAACCCAGCTGTCTCAAGGCCATGGAGTCCCCTGCGCCAACGAATGCAGTTCAGTATCTAAACTACTCCAAGTTTGCATTTCCCAGCATATTACATTGCAGTATGAACTAAGTTTCAACTGGAAATTGCAATATCATAAAGAGGACACGCTTGTTTGAGCTCGGACTAAACAACCTGCATAAAACTATAATCGTTTGAAATGTTTAAGGTTTGTGGAAGAAAATATAATTTTCAGTTTTCAACCTAAGAAATGTTTTAAAAATTACTTCAGAACAATTTCAAGTGGAAATTAGCTTACTCAAGTTATTTGACATTGAGTGTTTCGAAAGACAAAATTTACAGCTTAAATGATATCCCGAGTTAGCACAGAACTCGGTGCTGATTGAAGATGTGGTTTCTTGTTGGTGAAGTATAACGACACATTAGTTGACATACAACTTGGCTCTCATCTCACAATTATGTTTGTGATGGAATCATATTATATTCAATTTTTTTATCTGTTTCACATTATATGCCACGCAAAAGGTTAAGACACTCCGTTCCCCACTTTGTGCCGAATTTTTGAGGTATTGCGTGGCGGAACTTAATACCTGGCTTTTGTTATTTTACGACAGCGAACAAAGGAAGATATAAATTTAAAAAAAATCATTGCTACGAGTGGATATCAAACCAACAACCACCACATTACAGTCATCTTTGTGCCTCTGCGCCACGACGGTCTCATATATTCAATTTCTCAACCTTATTTTATACTGAACATACCTAACCCAACAGTAGGTTTCCTATGTTATAGTTATTTTTGAAAAAAAATGCAGAATGAAACTGAAAAATGAAATAAAAATTTGCTCTTCCCTGAAAATGGTCCTCACAAAGGGATGTAAATAATATTAATAAACACAGCCCTGTCTATACAAAGAAGTTTTTTGAGTCTGAAATATCCTTTGCTTTATGTTTGTAAAAGGCAGTTTTTTACGTGAACAACAATTTAAGCCCCATTTCTATGTTTAAAATGTATGAACATATATTACATACGTACCTAAGCTCATAATGGGAATAATGAGTATAAATATAAATACAATGAGATTTCTAAAACATTTAAAATCTTTAACCCTCGACTATTTCAAAGTTATAATAAGAAGAGTAGATAATATAATAAAATATTTCAAGTCAATACCCATAAGTCTAAAATACTAATAAGTCTTTCGAACAAAGGTTACAGACAAACTTGTATGTGTATAATAACAATATCGACATATTCTTATGTTCTATATATGTTAAGTTTCATCGTGCGAATGCACTTTGCATACATTTGTAGCTCGTTATAGAATCAGTTGCCGTAACTCGTAATATTGTAATCGGCTTACGACTCTCCCCTTACGAATAATCTCTCTGTGAATTTGATTTTATATGTATACTGCTATTACTAGTTCACTACCAGGCTAGTCGTGGCGCGGAGTCAAAGTCGTGTGACTCGCTTAGAGTGCGGTGGCAAGTTGTTGGTTCGGTTCCCACTCGAAGAAATGAAATATTTAATATTTTCAATCCTTCGTTCTGGTGTCGAGGCAAAGTGCGACCTTGAGTTCTACCACTTAACACGCAATGCTTCCGGAATTTGGCGGAAAATGGGGAACAGAGCGTGAGATTGACCCTAGGTACACTCCGCCTCAAGCTGAAAAACCAAACCATTTAACAAAAAATTATCATATTAATTTGAATAAAATGAAGCAGATAATTGTTTTATTATGTATATCGACTCCGGAAAGCGATTTTTTCGTATCTCTAAAGAGTCTTCTTTAGGGAAACGACAAAATCACTGTATCTATTATAATTGATACATTTATTAAGAATAAGACGCCGTTGTAATGCAGCGATACTGTGTTTGAATTTGGGTTCGATCTCCACTTAGGGGAGGGATTACAAAAATAAACGACCAATGTCTTGAAAATTTAATTAATTAACGTTAGGTTCCTTCTGCCTAACCTGCCATATGCTGATACAGCGTGGATTGGAAGGGTATGTTATAAAATTATCTTATGTATTTGCTAACTTAACTAGAGATATAGCGTGAAGGTACACACTGTATCCCCAGTGGGGTAGCCAGAGAGGAGCGCTTGTGGTAAGTGTAGTTATATTTAGTAGTAAAGAAATAATTTGTTTCTTACGGTGCATTTTAATAAAGGTACATGTTTTAGTGCCACTACATTATGACTCGTATGCCAATTTTTAGGCAAATCGAACCGAAAGTGGAGATAGCAAAATTATCTAAAAACAAATGAACACCACATCAATTTGTATCTCCCATCACTCACCCTCCCACGTCATCCGCACGTAAGCTCAATAGGCATACAAATACTTCTAGTTTTAAAGTGACTCTAAAAGCATTTTATAATAGACGTCTCCCATTAGGCTTCCTCAAGAATATTACTTTATATAAGCTATGTCAGTCAAGTTTACTATAGCAGTCATTAAAATTATTTGGCTGTATTTTTTATTTTATTTATGTATCCCATCGAGTTATATCAAAAACTAATGTGATAAATTCAAATCAATTCGGATTTGGTAATATAAAATGCATAATTTTTAATTATTTCATTATTTGTGACGCCAGTCGTGGCACAGGGACACAAGGTTGTAAATGCAAGCGTGATGTGTTCTGGGTTCGATCCGGATTCAAAGAAATAACATTTTTTAAATTTTCACTTCGCTTCGCTCTGGTTTCGAGGGAAAGTGGCACGTAATGCCTCGAGAATTCAGCGGAAAGTGGTAAGCGTAGTGG
>DWGR01002764.1:0-13127 GCA_018247715.1 Heliconius burneyi | reverse complement strand
CCAGCACACACAAGTTAAAGTAAAAAAACCGGAGAAGCGCGACTCACCCACCGAGGGTTCCGTATAAAATATTACAGGTCTTGAACTTTTCTGAAATTCAGACTTAGCTTAGGCTTGGCTTCAATACCAAACTTGCCCTCGTCGTTAACTTTTTTTTTGGAATTAACAAGAAATGTGTAGTATTCATATTTTTTTCTGCCCATGCTCCGAGTCTCTGGGAGACCAGAGGAGGAAAATAGCGTGAAACTAGTTAGATTAGATTTTCATATTTTAATATTTTTTATAATATGGCTAAGTTATTACCACCATTATTTGCTTTATCATATTTTTTCGATTTTTATTTCTGTTCTATATCTATAGTGGTTTAAGTTGGACTGATATAATTGTTCATCATAATATGTTCCAGATCTTTAATTTTTATGTGTCAATAGAAAATGCCTACCACGCTTTACAACTTTTGTTAAGGCTGCATTTCATAATTATTTCTTATAAATTGGCTGAACTGTTATGGACCGCCATCTTCAAATTAATTAATAGTTCAAAAGATGTGCGTGCACAACCAGGGCAAAGCCATAGACTCATGTACTATTAGTTAAACTCCTCTACATTGGAACTCCTCTACTTTCGCTAATATATTCAATGTTTTCTATTGTTTTATTATACTAAAGAATAGTGTGGTACTTGTGTTAAGTGCTGTTTAGATACCTTGTCTCTATTGTTTAATCTGTACAGAGTCACTCTATGGTTAAATGTTATGTCATATAGTATTAAATATTCATGTCAATGTCATAAGTCAAGAGTTTAGTGGTGTTGCGATCTATGGCAGTTTTTTTGAATCATTTTTGTTACTTTTATGCAATATTCGAATTTCTAACATTTTTTTGATTCATCATTAAGATAAGAATAAAGGTACTATCATGATAGACCATGTATAAGATAGGTTATTTAATTGAATTACACCGCTATGCTTGCCACTATTTTTTTAGCCTTTTAGTTTATAACTAAAAAGTAATTTATATTTTTACTTTCTGTATTGACTTCTCACTTGTTTTAGCCGTGAGCTTTGAAAAAAGAACACCTTATTTCACCGATGTTTGGTATATTTTCTTATTTTATTAGTAGTAGTAGATAAGAATACTATTTTTGTTTTATTATAATATTATTTTGAAAACCGATTTTTCTTGTGAAGTTTAGTCATTTAAAATATCTTTTAAAATTTATAAATAATTACAGTCTATCACTAATCAAAAATGAGTAAATGGAAATTGTGTCGACAAACATTCGGAAATGAAGAATTTGAACTTTCTGAAGGTGATGAAGTTACAATGGGTCGAGGAAAAGACAATACAATAACACTTTCCAGTGTAGTTATATCTAGAAATCACTGTTTACTCAAAGTAAAAGAAGATGAAATAATAATTATTGATTTAAAGGTATGTTTTATAATATTTGCATATAAATATGATAATTGATATATATTTTTGATATAAATCAAATTCATAGATCAAATTATGTTTGGTTTGAGGATGTTGTGGTACATTTGGACAGTGACTGACTTTTGAAGGTTGATGGTTTGATTCTCATCGATCATAATATATCATCATATTATGGTAGGCAAAATATGTGGTTAACATCTGTCACTCCAAACTAGGATCCCCTGCTTACCCTAATTCTACTACTGTACTTCTGTATCCTACATATAGTGTGAAACTAAAAATAAAATTATAAATAATACATATGCAATAATACTTTCACAGAGTTCAAATGGTGTTTATGTTGGATTAAAAAGGATACCACCAAACATCCCTTACTCTGCAAGTGATGCCGATGTTATAGGCATTGGCTGGACCATTGGGGCTCCAATAATACAAATATTAGATCATGAAAAATATGTATTCAAACTCATAAAATGTGTGACACCTTTAAAGAACAGAATTATATTTCAAAGTAACACTGACTTAGAAGATGAAATAACTGATAGTGATATAAGTGAAACAAATATTCCTAAACTAGAAAAACTATCACCTGTACTTCAGACAAAATCTAATTTAAAACGTAAATTGGAAGTCGAATCAAAACCTTTACAATTGTTGAAAAATAATGATATCATCAATATATCTGATAGTGATAATGATATAGATTCAAAAAAACAAAAATTAGGTGAACCTAATATTTTACTGACAGAGGCTGAAATAAAAAGTGAGGCAGATGATATTCAATATGAAGCATTTAGTATCAAACAAGAATACTTAGGTTATGACGAAGCAATAGAAATTAGTAGTGACAGTGAAAGTGATTCTGAACTTTTTGTTAGGCTATCTCAAGGCTCACCTCATAAAAGTTATAACAATACAAGTTATGTACAAATGGACAGGAGTAACATAAATGTAGATAAAGCACAAGAAAATAGCTCCTACAGTCAATTAGATGATGATGTTGTATTCGTAAATAATATGAGCCATGGTTTTGATGAGGATAATTTCATTGACGACATAATAACAATTCCAAGAGATCCTCCACAAAATGAACCCCTGGTTGAAATAAACATATATAATGTGGTTGAAAAGCCTAAAGATTTAATTGATGACATCAGTACCAATGTACTTACAGATCTAAAAGAAAAACCCAGCTTAAATTCCAGCTCTACTCAACAAACTAGCACAGAGACTGTAAAAAAAGCTCTAATGATAGAGCCTCTTGTAAAACCAGCCAGAATAAAGTCCAACCATACTCATAAAGATAGTAAGTAAAGCAAAGACCATACAAATTATTTACCTGTCATTAATATTTGTTGTTTTAATTGCTTTAACTTTTATTATTGTGCAAGTCTTACGTACAAAAGTACACAATTGAAATTACAAATGATTATATTACACATTATATATTTATATTTTAATTATATATAATCTTTATACAGGTAAAAAGCCCTCCACAAAAGAACCTAAGATGAAAAATAAGTCATCATCCTCAAAAAAAAGTATTACAAATTGTCAAAAAGAAGAGCGAAAAAGGAAACTTAAAGAAATTGCTTCCAAAACTAAAGATGCTGATATCGACGATAATTCTAATAAAAAGTTAGCATTAAATACAACTAAATCAGTAAGTAATGTTAAAATAACAACATCAAATCGTGGTGCTTTCCTAACTTATGATGCTACAGTAGACAAATCAACAAATACCAAAGAAAAAGATAGTACTAGAAAAGGAAGAAAGAAGTCTACCTCAAATACGAATCGTAAATCATCAAAATCTAAAACAGATGTGACAATTCATATAGATAAAGATAATATGGAAAATATCAAAAGTAAAAAAATTGATGATCGAGAAGATGTAAACTTGAAAAAATTACAGGGTAGTAGGGATAAGAAAGTCCAAAAAGAAAGAACATTTAATAAACCATCTTCAAATTCAAGAAAATCAACAAAAAGTTCACCTGCACCTATCCCTCTTAAAAATGTAAAGCCCTTAACTGAAAGTACAGAATCACAGCCAAATAAACCATGCTCCAAAGTGCAACCTTTACCGTTGGGAGTTGGTAAACCAAAAAAAAAACTTTGCTTTTCAAATGCTCCAGATAAAGTAATTGTATTTGAGATTGAACCTGGTAATACAATGAAAAAGATTAGCTCAGTCAAAACAAGATTAGTAGATACAAGAAAAATGCCAATATTCTCATTGGAAAAAATAACACTTATGAAAATTCTGCGTTGGAACCCACAGTGGCTAGATGAACAAAAGTCTAATGTGGATCCTCCTCCAATTTTAGGTCATGACAACCCTCCCATGGCTATTTTTCACAATTTTAATAGCCACAATCAATATGTAGAGTATGTTTTTACCACTGTATATCTGACACTGTTTTCTAAACTTTACACTATATCCCGCATATAATATTGTAACAAAAAGGGATCTAGTGTTCAGACATTTTGTGGACAATGACTAGGAAACAGTGTCTTACATATTGAATAATAGTTGTAAATTAATGTGTAAAATTATATTATTTCTATTTATATGATTCACAGGATTGTAGGAGATCTACTTTTAATGGAAATTTGGGAATGTTTAACGCAGGCATATATGAGAAATCACAATCCAAATAACATTTTCCAATTGAGAGTTGAATCATTACCGCCAGTGCCGCCTCGAGAAAAATCTTATGACTTATGTAATCTTAGTGTAAACAGTAAGTGAATAAATAATACTAATAATTAATTAACCTCCATTGTGAAGTAATGACGCTAAACACTTATTGTATTCTGCCTATCTTATTAAAAAATAATTTGCCCACTCATAATAATATTATCTGTAATTCAATACCTTGAGGAAGTGTTCTGCTTATTGTTAAGCTAAACATTGTTATCAAGCTATGTAGAAATTCTTATTTCTACTATTGGTAGGATGGTTTACAAATATTATATGCTTAAGGATAATTAAAAATATATACTGTAATATTTTCGTTATATATTTCAGTTTCATTACTAAAATCAGAAGAGAAAAGCCTACCGAGAGTAGGTGAAGTTATGATACTTGAATTTGAACCTAAAAATGGCAGAAATCAAAGGTTTTTCTTCGTCCACAATGTACGCTGTCTTCCATCTCCACCACGTAAGAGCTGTTTCTTACGTAAAATAATATTTTTCTATAAATCCTTTTTTTCAGTTTTATGTTTATCTTGCATATAGCAGTTTAAGCAGAGGGAATCTAGTGTTAGTACACCGTATCCCACTTTTCGTCGAGATCTTTAAGCATTGCGTATTGAGTGACGTAACCCAACGCCGCGTTTGCCTTATTCCCAGAGTGAGGAAAAATAATTTATAATTAATTTCCCCCGAGCATAAATTGAACCCGATTTATGCTCGGGATGTATGCTTGCACCAAAACAACCTCCGGCGGCGTTTGAAGGCCTTTATAAATCTTATACAATCATTTTAACTTTTCAACAAACATATCCTCAAATGTAAATAACACTAAATATTAAATATATATATACTGCTACAGCCCAGCTGATTGTTGTTCTGCCCAGAAAAGAACTGTCTAACACTTCAGTCAGTAGTTTTAATTGCTAACCACATCATAATTATTTTTATAAGAAGCTGTTTTCTTAGAGCTAGGTAGCTCTAATTATCTAAATTAGTTTCTAATCTTGATTTATATGTAAATAAAAACAGTGTAAGCCAATTTTATTAAGGAACCATATTTATGAATTCAAATTTTCAAATTCAAATAATTGATTTATATAATTTGAATATGCTTATATAAAACTGAATAACTTTTGTTAATGCACTATTTTCTTTTTTTTAATTCTAGATTTTTCTTGTAGCTAGTTTATTACTGTACTCAACGCTACTACTATCTGCTATTGGTTTTACATATACACAAATTACGATATACATACAAAAACCATTAAAAGTATACAAATATAAAATAAATATATTTTATTTTTTGTTTTCAGATAATGAAAATTCATTTTTCAGTTTATCGTTGTATGCCACTTTTACTGATAGGATAAAACTTTTAAGACCTGGTGAGGTTATGATTGGACGAAAATTAGCTTACATAAATAAGGAGTTGACGCTATTTGATGCAATGGAATATTTAGAAGAGTCACCTTTACGGAACGCAATTTTAAGGCCTAATCAACATGACTTTGTATGCTCCAACGCTACAAGTGCTGATGACATGAAGACACAAGTACATATAGTTTTAATAAATTAATAGTGTAACATATAGTTTTAATCAAGTTTTCTAAATGATATGAAAATATTGTTTTGTCAGCTTGCTGTATCCTGTATATAGCAGGATATGCAGAGAGAACCTAATGTTAAGACACTCTGTTTTTTAATTTGCCGGCGAATTTTCAAGGCATTCCCTGTTAAGTGCGGAACTCAACGCATTGCTTTGCCTTGTTACAAAAGCGAAGAAATGTTAATATTAATAAAGATTATTTCATTCCAGTTAACAGTCACATGCTTATGCCACTATGCCACGACGGCTTCAAATCTAATCTAATGTATCTAATATCTAATTAATATTTAAATATAATTTTGTACTAAATAAACTCTTGGTGACAATATTATAAAACCAAAAAGTGGCTTAGCCAGGATATTCATTTAGATTTATTGCATTATTATATATGTCACAAATTACGATGCTTGATGCCGTAATAGATATTAACAAATTTTATTTTATTTACAGTGGACATTAACTTTGAACCCAAGTCAAAAGCAAGCAGTCGCAAGTTCGGTGAACGCAGCACTTGGAGACAAACCAAGCATACAAATGGTCCAAGGACCTCCAGGAACTGGTATATAGTACTATATTATAAAAAATATATAAAAACATGGCTTTTAAAAATTTATATACCAAAAATTATGTTCTTTTAGGAAAATCAAGTGTAATATGTGCCATAGTTATGACATATTTTTATAATGCACAAAGCAAAAGACAGCAAAACAGGGGTAAAATTTTAATTTGTGCAACAAGCAACGCCGCAGTGGATGAACTAGTCATTAGATTGTTAAACATAAGGCAAAGCTTACCCAAAGGTAATTATTATTTTATACAATGTTTTTGGTACTTGTATGTGTTTTTTTTATGTGGCGCAGTGGCATATCATTTGACAATAAACGCGATGGTCGTAGGTCCGATCCCACTCGGGAGTAATTAACCATTTTCCTTTTCTCGCTCTATAAAGGCATAATGCGAGGGTAGGATCTATCACTTAACAAACTGAAACTGGAAAATAGAGTATATTGGCACTAGATCCCATCTTCATACCCTACAATAGAATGTGGTGCAAAAAAAGGTTTTACAAAAACATATCTAACACCTACACAAGTACAAGTTTAAAATGTTTGTTAAAAAGATTGACGTTGTCATCCATAATAACATCCATCCAATGGTATCGATGTATATCGGTGTATACCGCACATAACAAGGTAGCAGACAGAAGGAATCTAGGAACCTAATTAAGACATTCCGTCCGCGCTTTCTAGCTCGAGGAAATGGAAATATTAAATATTTCGAGCAGAAATTGAACCCATAATCTGTAGCGTGGCGCAGGCCACGACCGGTCTGGATGTATATAGCCAAATACCGATATTTTTGAGGTGTCTATATAATATACTTATTATTTTAGTTTTCTGTAATTAAACTCTTTCAAATTCGTTTGATCAGTCACTCCAAAAAATATCGTTAATATTTTGGTAATTTTTGCGTCACTAAATTTGTAATTTCTTCAATCAGAAATATTAGCCACTACTTCTAGTTACATTTACACACCTAGTGTGAATTCAACGGCAGAATTCGGAGACCACGAAAACGACATGATGTGACTTGTTGTCGATCATTTGGCATTGATAACGAGCCTCCGAATATATGTTAGTAGACTAAGTTTCGTTTTCGCCCTCAGAACATTGATGGAGGCATACAGGGAAAAAAGGAGAGCTCTGCATGTGGCCTTTTTAGATCTGCAGAAGGCCTTTGACTGTGTGCCTCCTCAGTGCATCTGGTGGGCATTGCGATCCAAAGGGATCCCTGAGGCCTATATCGAGATTATCAGAGTCATGTACCACGATTCCGCTTCTATGGTTAGGACTGCTGTTGGCGACACTAAGCCCTTCCAGATTACAGTAGGGGTTCACCAGGGCTCGGCTCTTAGTCCATTCTTGTTCAATGTGGTCCTTGTTACTGTCTCGGCTAACATCCAAGACCAGCCTCCATGGCTGATGATGTATGCCGATGATATAGCACTCATTGATGAGAACCGACTGACGCTGGAGCGTAAAGTGAATCTGTGGAAGGGTACGCTTGAGAACGGCGGTCTTAGACTAAATGTGTCGAAGACCGAGTATATGGCCTGCGGGAGCCCGGACTCGGACACTATCCATATCGGTAACGGACATGGTCGGAAAAGTTCAGGTACCTTGGATCCGTTATGCACGAGTCTGGAGGCATCGATCACGATGTCTATAACCGGATAAGCGCTGCCTGGGCTAAATGGCGGGAGGTCACTGGTGTGGTCTGCGATCGCAGGATACCGCCCAAACTCAAAGGTCTGATATACAAGAGTATCATCCGACCGGTTCTTTGTTTTATACGGCAGCGAATGTTGGCCAACACTATCTCGGCACACTCAGGAGCTTCGCGTCACGGAAATGAAAATGCTGAGGTAGATGTGCGGCGTAACGCGGTCTGACCGCATACGCAACACGTTCATTCGAGGTAGTCTTGGAGTCCGTGATGTAGCGGATAAGCTCCAAGAGCGTCGGCTGAGATGGTTTGAGCACGTTACACGCCGGCCTAAGAACTACGTCGGATGCAAGTGCCTTGCTATGTCAGTCCCTGGAGTGAGACCTCTCGGACGCCCTAGAAAGCGCTGGTTGGATGTCGTGACGCAGGACATTAGAGTCAATGGTCTAACCACCGAGGACGAAGACCGTGCAAAGTGGAGTAGGCTGAGCAGGAAGGCAATTGCCGGGATTAATGCCAGGATGAAGAAGACTAAGATCCCAGTCGATCCAAGATATTCGGATACTAAACTATTACACTACGTAAGGAGGTATGAATTTGACAAGGAAGGAGAAGGGTTCAAAAAAACATGGAAATTCAATGAAAATCGTGTGACCTATTTTATGGATCGTTATCAATGTTGAAACAAGGACTATTTTTTATTAAACATCGATTTTCTTCAAACTGCTGATGAATATTGATGACCCCGTCGTGGTTTGTCGACAGTGGAGCGTTTCCGCATGGTGCGCGTAGGACGGCTGGAGGCGATGCACGCGCGCGCCCGCGACGTCAGCTCGCAGCAGCTGGCGCAGCGCGACGCGGCGCGCGCCCTTGATCACCATCCCGGCCTCGAGGAAGAGGTTATTTAGACTTTTTTTATCTTCACGCTTTACCAGAGTAGTAAAGAGGACGGAATTAGTAAGAATAAATGTTATGTTAAAAACTAATTGTTTTTAAATATGCCAAATAAATATGGAAGTGGGGGATTATAAAGAAGACACGACGCCTAACGGATGGGTCTTAATTTTTCGTATGGAAAATTTGAAAAATACGTTGCTGAAAAAAACAGTGATAAATGTTTACACACGAATAAATATTAATATATTTTATCAACAGATATCGCACTTAGAAGCGAAAATAAACATGTGGAAAGCTACAGAAAGTGAAGCAAAAGATCCGGTTCGAATAGCCTACTGCCGGGGGCGGATCACACAACTAATTTCGAGGAAATCTATGGTATGTTCCAATATATTTTTAACACATTTTTCTCAAGTTCTACTAATTTTTTTTACGCAAACTTAGTTTCTCATACGGTGGAAAGCAAGGAACGGAAGTGCCTTACACACTACGAATTTTTGGGGCATAGCGTGTATTGTGGCGTAACTCAACGCCGCGAATAACTTTGGGACATATATTTTCAAAAAATGCATAAAACACTCCGACATTTTATACATTTTCTAAGCAACTTATGTTGAGCACACCATACAGAGCGAGGAAATTCACACTATTTCGCACGTCATTAATGCTTTAGCGATGATTTTGATTGAAGACTCATCAGAACCCTCTCCACTATCGTATTCCACAGCTGCGTCCCAGGAACGGCGGCGGGGGCGCGGAAGAGGTGCGCCCCGAGCGTCTGCTGCAGGCGGAGCGCCGCATCGTGGAGTGCGCGGACATTATCGTGACCACGCTCGCCAGCGCGTACAACCACAAGATGAGAGCGTAATTCTGTTTATATATTTATTTATTTTTGTTTAGTCTCATCTAAATTCGTGTTAAGAGTTTATAACTGGTATCTTCGTTTCACTGCTTTCAAGACCGTGTGACGTCTTATCATGCCAGCAGCTGTTTCACGTATTTCAAAATGTACTCGTATATAAATATTTATTCATTCATTATCTTAAATGCTTATTTTCTATTGCCGTGTGTTTCTGGCTTAGAAAAGGATCACCCTAGTACTGGTGGTGCCGTAAGTGGCGACTAAAGTACGTGTGGTTTTTTTTTTAAGGTAAAAGCATGGCAAACGAGCGTACGGGTCGCCTGATAGTAAGTGATCACCGCCGCCCAGGACACCGCGTAACACCAGAGGAGCTACTGGTGCGTTGCCAGCTTTTGGGGTGGCTGGGCACCCGGAGCCCGGCATTACCTAATGCGAAACGCAGTGGCATAAAGCCACTACTTCACGCCGGTTTTAAATGCCGGGGGTGATAATTATCCGGTCGAGTCTGCCCATGCGTGTTTCGCCATTGCTGGCGGCGTGACTCTCCTACTCGTAAAAATATGGTAGAGTCACGTCGCCAGCAATGGCAACATGCATGTGTAGACTCGACCAGATCATTACCACCCCCGACATTTAAAACCAGCCTTAATTAATAGCTTTATGCCACTGCGGTTCCGGCGAAATCCGAGTTCCGGCGCCCAATCCCCACACCTTCTTGAAATATGATAGCGGCTAAAGGAGATAAACTGCCCCAGGAGGGTATCAGCACCTCCGGTGTTGGAGAAT
This sequence comes from Heliconius burneyi, assembly GCA_018247715.1. Taxonomy (NCBI): domain Eukaryota; kingdom Metazoa; phylum Arthropoda; class Insecta; order Lepidoptera; family Nymphalidae; genus Heliconius; species Heliconius burneyi. Next base: position 2,611 of record DWGR01002764.1, on the reverse strand, counting down.
CCTTCCCTGAGTCTCCAAACTCAGGCCGCCCTTTGAATTCTGGGGAGGGAGGGAGTACCGCGCTGCAGACAAGGCAAACGAGGCGTACGCTTTTTGTAACATCAGGGGTCATCATTCCAAACTGAATATCGTCTATCAACATCTTGAGGCGGCACGGCTGCCCTTATTATTTCTGACGAAGACTCAGATTGCCCGGCGAAGCGACACAGCCTATCTTCAATATGCAGCTCGTCTTGGATAATCAACGACGCCATATGTATAAATCTGTTGTTGAAGAAGACAGAAAAAAATTGGAAATTTCTCAAAGCACTTGTAGTTGGGAAGGCAAAGCAATACACCAATACTTGTAATATTGATCTGAACAAATTAAATAAACATTTCTCTCTTTCTGTTACAATTGATGTAATCACTAAATTATGTTCTCAAAATCAAATTCGTGCCTCGCCCACTCCTAAAAATCCTATTTCGCTTAATTAGTAGGTTAGGTTAGTTAGGTAGTTCTCAAGCTTCTCACCGATTTTGGCGATATTGACACAATAGTGCTAGAAATGTAAAGAACCACGTCAGCAACAGCAGCGGCACAGGTACTAGGTTCATCAGGAGAGAAGCAAACCCCCTGGGGATAAAATGAGTAAAATATACGCATCCCATCTCAATCTGCTGACTTGCAGTGCCAAACGCGACGAGTTGCGGGTGTCCTACTCGAACACGATCGTCCGAGTCAACACGTAGGCAGACAGTGGACAGGTCCCGGCCCTCAAAATTGGCAAGACGACGAAAAGTCCTCTCTCTCTTACGAACACAGCGACCCCGGCCAGTCGGAAAATAAGAGAGGAGACAACACGTCACCTTATGGAACACCAGCACGCACCGAGGTCCATTCAGAATAAGAATCCTGAATTCGTAAACGTTGCTTGCGACCATACAAGTGAGAGAAGAGATATCACTTCAGGAGATATGTTGAGAGAATACATAATAGTGAATAAAATTTCAAATTCTATAGTATTAAAGGCGTTACTGAAATCGAGCAAAATCATTAAAGTCACTTGATGACTATCCTTACCTGAACGAATGTCATCCAATACGTTGACTAGTGCAGTAGTCATACTATGACCATATGCAGTAGTCGTACAGGCCTAAAACCGGACTGTAAGGAATTAAGTAGGTTATTGTTTACTAGATATTTATTAAATTGTTGGTTAGACGATAGGAATGGTAAAATTAATATAAGTCGATAATCTCACATGGAGGAAGGATTGCGGTTTTTAGGCAAAAGAGTTAATTGGGTCTCTTTCCAAGGTGAAGGAAAGGTACTGGTATTTATGGAAAAGTTGAAAATTTCGGTAAGACCAGGAATCAGAATGTCAAGGATTGGTATGATCATTTTACGACTAATGCAATCAGGGCCAACAGCATCGGAAGTAATAGCCAATATATTCTCCTTACATCACTTTCGGTGAATTAAGCAAAATAGGATTTTTAGGAGTGGGCAAGGCACGAATTTGATTTTGAGAACTTAATTTAGTGATTACATCAATTGTAACAGAAAGAGAGAAATGTTTATTTAATTTGTTCAGATCAATATTATAAGTATTGGTGTATTGCTTTGCTTTCCAATTTTTTTCTGTTTTGTCTTCTTCAACAACAGATTTATGCATATGGCGTCGTTGATTATTCAAGACGAACTATAGTCATGCCATTGTAAAGGAGAGATGGAGAAGCTGCTTTCAAGAGCTGCTGAGCACTCAAAACCGGACATCTGTGTGGAGTCTTTCTCACTAGTCATGACGCACCGCCAACTGCGGATTTATTGCCCCAATAACCCTTGACAAAACTCGTAATTGCCTGTGTCGAGAGTCGAGACACATGAAGAATGGAAAAGCGGTGGGACCCGCATGTGGCGTTTTTAAATCTGTAGAAAGTCATTGACTGTGTGCGTCGTCAGTGTATCTGGTGGGCAATGTGATCTAAAGAAATCCCAGAGGCTTATATTGAGATAATCAGAGATATACAACTTTCTTAATCTAAAAGACCGAGTACATGGCTTGCGGGAGCACTATCCATATAAGTCTCGATCCAGCCGTTAAGTAAGAAAAATTCAAGCGCCTTAGATCCGTCATGCACGAGGCCTGTCACATTAATCATGGTATTCAAACCCGAATACGCGCTGCCTAGTCCAAATAGCGGGAGGTCACTAAAGTGGTCTGCGATCACAGAATACCACCCAAGTTCAATGGGCTGTTATATAAAAACATCCGATAAGTTCTTTTATATGGCAGCGACTGTTGGCCAGCACTATCTCGGCACACTCAGGAGCTTTACGCCACGAAAATGAAGATGCTGAGGTGAACTTGCGGCGTAACGCAGCTTAAAGGCATACACAACACATTAATTTTTTTTTTTTTTATGGTAAAAGGACAAGGCAAACGAGCGTTCGGGTCACCTAAAGTGATCACCGCCGCCCACGACCCCGTGCAACACCGTGGAGTTACAGGTGCGTTGCCGGCCTTTAAGGTGGAGGTAGACGCGCTTTTTGAAGGTACCCATATCATATCGACCTGGAAACACTGCTGCGGGTAGGCCATTCCACAGATCCGTGGCTCGTGGAAGG
>DWGR01002763.1:0-13132 GCA_018247715.1 Heliconius burneyi | reverse complement strand
TAATAATAAGTAATATAAAATATACTTTTAACATTTATTCCAACTTAAAAAAAAAACTTTTTAGAAAACATATAAAAATCATTTATAATTACGAGGTCAGCCGTGGCGCAGGAGCAAAAGCGTGCTACTGTAAAAGCAACAAGTTGTGGGTTTGATCCAGTCTTGTGGGGAAAAAATAATTCAAAACGTTAATTTCTTCTGTCTTGTATCAAGGCAGAGCGAGTTGCGTTCCACCACCAAATTTTGGCGAAAAGTGGGGAACGGGAGTATCTTAATATGAACGAGGTGTCATAACACTAGATTCTCATCTGCCAACTCTGCTATGTGCTGAATACAGCGTGAAATTAGCCCCACTACATTAAATATATTTTCCAAAGCAGTAAAAAAATATATTTATTAATACAAGATATTACCGAAGAGCTCGCCTCGGGGCGGGCAGCCTCGATGGCCGCGGCAGCGAGGACACCCTCGCCTCGCTCGTCGCCGGCCGAGGTTGTTCTTGTTGTACTTGTGGGGGCACTACGGTGTTTAAAAAATGAAATAAAACCATAATATGAAATTGAAATTACAATTCCAAGCGAATGAACTCGAATCATGTATAGACAAACAACTGATGAACAAAAAACGAAGCTAAACTTCAGCTTCACATTGTCTTCCCCAATGACAGAGAAAACCCAGTGTCAGTGTATTTTTATTTTCTTGCTCTGATGCGAGATAAAGAGGCGCAGTGCTGAGTTCCGCCACTCAAATCGTAATGCCTCAGAATTCGGTGGAAAGAGGAGATCGGAGTGTCTTAACACTAGGACCCCAGGTTCCCCCTGCATACCATGCAATGTGCAGTATACATCGTGACGCTTAAAAAATTTATAAGTATATTAAATTACAATATTTTCATCATAAGTACACATATATTTCATCAGTTTAAAACATTCCATACCTTGCGGTCTATGTAAAGGTACGGTAGTCGGTCGCGACACTCGTAAAGTAGACGATCCCGCTATAGAATAGGGCCTTGTTGTTGGAGGCTATATGAGAATAATAAGTAAAAAATTATATTACGTTTTTGACAAAAGAATCACTTTTGTATAATAAATGTCACAGATATATATATATATATATATATATATATATATATATATATATATATATATATATAATGACTTAGTAAGCTAAATAGCGCTTTCTAATTATTAACAGATTATTATTATTAATGCAAAATCAAATATATGAAATACTATTCAATACAAAATTAAATTAATAGCATGCACTATTTCTGAGATGTATTAGTGAATTTAATATATAGACATTGTGCAATAACTTTGTTATTACAGTATACTTTTTTTATTGAACGGTAATTGTTTTCAATTTTGAAGCAAACTATATAGAAATTGACAGTATCAATATTAGAATGTATAATTGTATATACTCGTACATACTCTGTTTGTATAATTTTTATTATAAATGACTCATATTTCAATATTTATCAAATTTCAATATTTGTTGTAACTTTAATTTTATCTCGCAACTTTACAAATTAGATTTATTATCCAAATAAGTACTGAGGAACAATTTTTATATAAATTATTAATAGACATACATACCCACATAAAGACAAAACAAATTAAGCTATATTATATAGTAAGTACAACTTACTACTGCATATTGGTTGCGGGAGACGGGCACTCCGGTCGCCACGCTCAGCCGTAACTGATATTAGAATGGCATTCTAAATATGTGACATTTTATTATATAGCTTCTAATTAAAATTATATAAACGCTTTTAATAAGCTTCACGCAAGTATTACAGCATGGTAGGCATAGGAAACCTAGTGTTAAGGCACTACGTTCCCCACGCACCATCCTATTTTTCAAAACGTCGCTTGTTGGGTGGCGGAACTCAACGCTACGTCCTTTTTCCGGATCCACGAATTGACAAATTAACAAATAGTGGAAATCATATTCATAAGTCCAAGACAAAGAAAGCAAGTTTCATTTATATTGAAAAAAAAAAAAAAAAAGAAAATGGCAGGCCAGTGGTGGCGCAGGGACACAAGTACATGACTGTAAGCTCGATTAATTGTGAGTTTAATCCTCAATCGAGGAAATAAAATATTTATTTAAATTTATATCTTCATTCCTTCGCTGAGGTGTCGAGGTATTCCGCCACTCAACACACAGTGCCTCCTACCCTGCTGTATGCGGTGTACAGCGTGAAGCTGATTTTTTTAAAAAAATACGTTAATATTAATAAAAAAAAATCGTCTAATTAAAAAGCCAATAACGTTATTTTGCTGCATATATATAAATCACGTTGTAAAATTAATATAGTCAATATTCAAAAAATGTCACATATTTAAAATGTTTACACGAAAAACAAACACAATATTAACACAAAAACACAATGAATATGACATGGATTTAGTCACAAATAAAACATTAATTAAATAAAACACATGAGATTAACCATCACCATATTATTATGTATTAAATGATTTTTTAAAATGAATTATTGTATTGAAATAAAGGAAATACTCCCACACGATAAACAAAGCTTTCTATATTATGGTTGATGGTCATGGGTTATATTCCATTTGTTAGTCAATTTACAAGTAAAACGTAACTTTTAACTTAAAATTTGTACATCAATTTTAAGAATGTAAATATAGAGTTAAAAAAAAACAATATTTTATTCTTATAAAATGCCAAAATTCGTGCATTTAACTTAATATCCTAGTAGAAATAAATTTAAGAAACAAATGTTCTTAATTATTTTATCCTTAATTCTACGTTTTTCCATTCACATTTTGGGGTGTTATGACACCCCAAAAATATCATTTAAATATTCCACACTTCGCCATTCTCTTTTACCCACATACCATTTCCCCATTATTTTCCCATAGCATCACTACCTACATTCCCATTCTCATGTCCCTACTTCCCCATTCGATTCCCAAAGCACGCCAAACGAAACATCCACAAATGACCCACTTCCCCATGCTCGATTTCTCATTTCGCCACATGTACTCACGTCTCTAGGCGCAACGAGTTGGCTTTGAGGTCGTTCCCGCCTCAGAGTCTCCGTTCCTTGTCGTACTAGTGCAGGCGGGTTGGTTAACGTTGGCCTCTCCTGTTTCTCTGGCTCCTCTTCTCTCTGTAACTGTATTATTATTTTTTGTAATGATTAAGAAGTTATTAATGAAGTTCGTTTTCCTTTTTTATAATTATATATAAATTTAAGTATAATTCATTTATTTCAATATTATTATTTCTAACAAATATTTTTAACAATTAGATAAGAACCAATTAAACTAAGAAAAGTGCTGCCTTCTTAAGTTAATAATTATATAAATTTAACTCAAGATAAATCTCTAAAATACACTTTATGTTTATCTTTTGACTAGTATTTTCTTTAAGAAAACAACTCATTTGTCTTATACCCGGGTATATCACACGATACACTCCAGTACTGGAATTGAGGTTAGGGCTGTATAAAGTAGATGACTGTGGGGATCTTTGGAGCTAAGCGTGAGGTTCAACGTATAATCCTCTCGACGAGATATCATACAATCGAACATTATATACTTTGTATTTTATATAATATGGTTGACTAATCGTGACCGCTTTAGCTTTAGATAGTTGCCCATATTTGTTTTTAGGATTTATTCTTACTTCTGATTATATTCTTCCTGATTGAACAATGCGCAAAAGTTAATATAACTTGACGGCGGCCACAACTAGTCCACCGTATTGTAAATAAAATAACAATCACTCTATACACAGGTAGGGCACACGAACCTCTTCGGTACTAGAGTTAGCGTTGTGGTTGTAGTGGTATGGGAGCCGTATACGAGTAGAACGGGACATAACTATACTTACTCTATACCCAGGTAGGGCACACGACCCCCTCCGGTACTGTGGTTGGGGCTGTGTGAGAGGTTGCGGAGGCGCGGGGGCCGTGGGGCTGAGCGCGGGGTTAGACGCGTACACGCCCCGACGCGACATGGTACGGCCCGCCAGCAGCCGCGACGCTGTGGCCGAAGTACCTGCGGGGTAATTTACTAGTTTACTAATATTAAAAATCGATAAGTTAATTCGAAAACGAGCTAGCTCCAACTCCATATATATATCTTTACGCACACGTGAACATTAGAAATACGGAACACGTTACCTTATTTTCGTTGGCTTGCGAATTAAGGTGTCGAAAGTTTGTGAGGATGGGTGTTTGCTCCACTTGTACGCAAAAACAGAACGGATTTAGATGAAATTTTACATTTTCTTGTACGCGCATACGTGCGCGTACAAGAACTAGTACTATTAAAATTCAGAGAAGATAAAAGGCAAAATAGAATGAACATCATCTATCGCTATTATGTAATCCATTGTACTGTACCAAGATTTATTTATGTCATGTATAATACACAATACTTTTGTTATTTTTCAAGACATTACGTGTTGAGCAACAGAACTTAACGCCGAGACAAGTGTATTAAAGAAACAACCAAGAAATATTAACTATACTCACCAGGTATCATATTTAATTCTTTATGTGAACTATACTGTCGCAGTTTTGATGTGGGCAGACTTGTTTTTTTAGGGACGTTTGTAGGCGCCGCCATTACATAGCAAGGTCCTGAAATTTTCATAATTTATTATTATATATTTTAAAAGTGTTATTGAACATTTGGGAAAAAATATTCTGTAGAATACTATTTTCTTCGGAAAATGTGTGGATTTTTTTAGAAAACGTACAAAAAAATTAACGTAACGGTATTTAAATTTTTTGGAAACCGTCCAGGAGCTGTGACCACAAAGCCATGCATCTCTCATCGTCGCCGCCGTCTCATCAAGATACGTCAATTCTTATACGCTAGTTACAATATATTTTATAGGCACAGACACACATCGGTCTCATATAATAAAATTTAATTATATAATATGTTAAATGTAAAACGTTAATACAAATTATAGTAAATAAATAAAAAGTTTGGAAATAAGTTAATATATATAAAGAAAATTATCAATAGTTGTCTGTAAACATAAAACAATTACAAAATCCCTAGTGATAATTTTTGGGAATTTATTTTTAATATAAAAAGACATAAGGAAATTAAATATTTATAGAAATTTATAAAATAAGGAAAACACTTTATCACGTAATTATATTAAAACTTATAGACAATATTAAGTGTTCATTAGTGAAGTCTAAGCATTTTATTTTTTTTAGGAAATTAAATTTAAAAAATTTACACAATACATTATTTAAGATTCAGGAAGTGTCTGACATTATACACTAATATTATTTATATATTCAAAAACGAGCAAAATTATCACGTTTGTTGTATGGGGGAGTCACCTTAAATATTTAATTTATTCTGATGTTATTTCTTTATATAATATACATTTAAAATTTCTAGTTATCACGGTTCATGAGGTACAGCCGTTCCATTTTACCCTTTTGGTACGGACCCCTATGGACTACGGTAGCGTTTCCATAGTCTAGTAAGACAACACGGCGATTAATACTTATTAAGAAAACGTATAAATATTTTTAAGGCCAGTCGTGGCGCAGAGACACAATGTGTGCTGCAAAATCGACAGGTTGTGTGTTCGATCCCCACTCGACAAAAGGAAACATTTATTTAAATTTATATTTTCATTTCTTCGCTCTGGTGTCAAGGCAAAGCACGGCGTTGAGTTCGGCGGAAAGTGGGCAGAAGAGTTTTAACGTGAGATTCCTTCTTCCTACCCTGCTGTGTGCGGGATTCAGCGTGAAGCTGTACAAATATTTAAATGTAGCATGATAAAATTTCCTAAGTGTAAAATAACACTTTAAAAATGTTAGAAACACGGCGTTCTCTTACGCCACTGTAATCACAATGTTTTATTTTTTAAATATCGTACGTTAAGACAACACTACGCAAATATAACATAATTATATAAAATAAAAGGTATATTTAATATTTTTTTAAAACATACTCGTTTCAGTCAACGGCGTCCGACTAAGAGTCTTCTGTATTTGTATCGGCGATGTTATTTTCTTCTCAGGACTATTTCTCGCTAAGATATCACGTTTGGCCGAACTTCTCTTAACCATTGTAGCACTATTGATAACGGTTGTATTCATATCATACGTTTTTTCCATATCTGAAGTATTCACTTTGTTTACAGTGTACGATTTGTCTTCAGCCATGTCGTAGATCGGAGAAATCGTATTGTGTAAATTTAGTAATTCGTTTTTGGATCCCTTTTTTAATGCCATTAGCGGTGTTGATGCTACTTGGATACCTGTGAATATATATAAAACAATTTTTTATTTCTAATTTATGTATAAAATATTACGAAATTACTTATTAATTAAACAACAAAAAGTTGTTTATTTATTTAGTAATTTTATATGAAATTAGTGGAATACTGTATAAAAATATACTTTACAAGTGATTGAAAAAAAAATACAAAATATTTTTTAAATATGAACCAGTTACTGAGATTTTTTAGTTTTATAATATTAGAATACAAAACAATAACTCACGTGTATCATTGTTACTTTCAGGTACACTCTCGGGTGGACTGCTCGAGCTGAAGGTCCCTGTGTCTGTACTCTCACTGGAACCAACCATTGCACGCTCTTGGAGATTCCATTCCTGTTTGAAAACAATAAAATAATAAGCCTCAAGAGTTATATGATATAAAAAGATTTCTTTGAATTTTGGCTATATGTAATAACTGTTATAAATGTTAAAATTAATTTATCCACTGATTTACTAAAATCATAATGCTCTAAAGTTATATTGATAACTTAGCTTCACGCTTTATCCCTAGCAGGGTAGTCAGAGAGAACGGAGCGCCAAACGCTACGGTCTCTACATACCTCTTTCGCCTTGTCCAGTGTCATCAACCTACACGCCCTTCGGGAGGTCCTCATGCTTTTTACGTGACCTTCCTCCAGAATCTTTTATACTGCTTTCGAATGTCTACCCCTCCCTACCTCTCTTACTGCCCACTTTTCCATCATAGATCTTTTTTGACATTCTTTCGTCACTCATTCGTTCGACGTGCCCAAACATGCTGAGCACGTTCTTCTTCTTTCTCACCGTGATATCCTCGCTAGTACCTGCCATTCTGTGTATTTCTACATTTCAGATTCGATCAGCTAAGCTGACTTCACATATCCTACGAAGAGATCGCATCTCCACGGCATTCATCTTTCTTTCATTCTCCTTTTGTAATAACTACGTTTCGTTTCCGTATAACAACGTCGCTACCAAAACTGCATTGAGTACCGCCAAACGCGCAGCTGTGCTGGCGTTTCGCCGCCTCATCAATGCAGTTAAGGCATCGTTAACCCTGTTACCGGCAGCAATACGCCTTTCCACATTCATCTCGTATTTTCCATCTCTACTGAACATACTTCCTAAGTATACCACCTCATTCTCTTGTTCTAGTATCTTAATATACACTGACATTGCATTCCACCCTCTCTTCTTTCTTTCAAGTTATATTGAGCCTAATTTAAAAAACGGACTAAAATTGGGCAGATCCCGATCAGTCGTTCCGTGATATGATCGGTCCCCTATCGTTCCACGGTATTTATTATTTTAATACAATCTTATTTACTATTAAATATGGCTAACTGTTCTATATTCAAACTAAAAACGATAAAATCACTAACCTCTTGCTGTAAAGTCCGGTCACCAGAATCAATTAAAATGAGCGTAGCCGAATTAATATCGATGATATTATTATCATCATTTTTCACATACACCACTGTAGCATCCATTGCACTAGATTTCGGTGAAACTTTCTTAAAAGTGGCACTTCTTTTCGGAGTGTCTCTCGTTGTTTCTTCTTTCTCATAAACATTTGTAGCTCTTCGCTTAGATAATAGTTCCGATGCATTTTCCATACTTTGTCGAGGTACCGTTATCGTTTGATTTGGAAGCTGTATCGTTTTAATAGGAGATAAATCTTGAGGTTTCTCCGTTTCCGTTGGCAACGCTTTCCTGGCTAACGACAATTTCTGACGAGCTTGTATTATTTCGTTTAGCTCTTGCTTATCTAGCGTGACACTTAAGCTGTTCTTCGCCGATTCAGCTTTTTGAATGCCCATGTCTTTGTAAAAGGTATTATCACATTCGAATGTTGCATTTAGATTTTCTTTTTCCGCGTCGTTGTCCCTTCGGAATTTATTATTTGCATAATGCAATGTAATAGTTTCACTCATTTCACCATTTGGTTTAGATTTAACTGGTGGTTTGATTGTTGGTGGTACACTTGGTGTATTGTCACAGTTTTCATTTAACACTTTAACTGTATCGATTTGAGAGGCTTCTTCGCGAGATTTTGTGTAACTTTCCGTACTTTTAATTGAATCTCGTTTGGTAAAGCTGTTGAAAAGAGCGCATCTCGGTCTGGCAGAGAGAAGTTTCTCCGATTGTTCCAGATGCGTAAATGTTGCTGAACTAAATATATTAGTGTCTATATTCTCCGTTTTGGCTTTAGATGTGTTTGTGACTACGTATGACGAATTGACTGAACTGACTAAGCTTGGTGGTAACGAGTCCATCAAGCTATCATTGTCTGGATAAGTGGTCTGTGAAAGAAAGCTGGTGCTCATCTCCTTCTCGTCTAAAATGCTGAGTGTCATACTGGTCATCATAGGATCTATACTGTCTCGTCCTGAAAATGGTAGACCTAAAATTGGTAAAATTTACTATAGTTTTATATTTTTAAATAAGTATAAAAACTTCTAACACCTAAATTCTAGACAAGTAGGCAATTAGCTATAATATTACATCAAACATCAGCTTCACGAAACAGGGTAGGCAGAGGGAACATATTGTTAAGACACTCCTTCCCCTATTTTCCGCCGATTTTCTCGAAGCATTGCGTATTGAGTGCCTCTCAACTCAACGCCGGGCTTTTTCCTTGGTGCCAGAGCGAAGAAATGTAAATACTAATAAATAATAATCCATTGCCTCGAGTGTGGATCGAACCTACAACCATCGCGCTACAGTTACACCTTTTTGCAACTGCACCACGGCGGCCTCAGATATAATATTAAGCGCCACAATTTAAAACTTGTGTAAACTATAATACTTACCAGAATCCTTTTGCGAGATCGATTTCCTGCTCTCTAACGACTCAGGGTTAAAGTTTCCTGAGTTTTCCATTACGAATGAGGAAACGAGACTCGGCGGTGACATTCTCATGAGGGATTCCCCACTTTGATACATGTTAAGGCTTCCATTTTCGTGCATCATGTTCATGATCCCCCTACAAATGTAATAGAATTATTTATATTGTAACCAATTATTAAATATACGAGGACAGTCGTAAACTTCAACCACTCAAACACGCAATGCCTGCAGAATTCGGCAGAAAATGGAGAACAGAATGTCTTTAGACTGTTCCTGTGACTAACCGGCAGCGTGACGCTAAAAAAACAGAAATATACTTTATTTTTTAATATTTAGAGCAATTTTTTTGTAAGAACCAGACAATTGCCCCTCCCCCCCTAATATTACGCAAATAGCAGGGAAAACAAAGGGAACTTAGTACATATTAAGACACTCCATTACCCCCACATACCGGGAATTAAAGGGAATTAAAATATTAAATTTCATTACCCCAAGTGGGAACCCGATTTTTTACGATTCGATCCAATATTTTGATTTAAATTAAATGACCTAGTTATATTTTTGGCGGAATTTTATAGAAACGTATTTCTTGTATTTTTACTGCAACACGAAGATATATCACCTACTTCGAAGGTATCTTCAATAACAAATAAGCTAATAAAAATCGTACTGTGTGCAAGAGTGATTGTAAATGTATCTAAATTACAACATTTAACAAAACTTATTAAAAAGTTATAAATGACATAATAGTAAAATTAAAATAAAATAGAATTATATTATTACGTCGTAGTTTGAAAAGTGTTAACAGAATAATACATCCACTTGCAGACGAAAGTTAGAATCGTACAATAACTATTGCTTTTTTTATCTAAAAACCTATATCTCCAGTGAAATATAGCGCTATAAATATTTTCATATTTGTCTGTTTTGAACTATAATTATTTGAATTGTTTTTTATTCATAAAACTGCACAAAAACTAAAAAAATATTTGTAGTGTAGATATTAGTTAATTTACTTATAACTCGACTTTTCACTTAGGAACTTTATGTAGGAATGTAATAAACAATTTATATTTGTATTCTTTAAATTAAAAAGAATTAAACTAGAAATCAACTATTGCTTTAAAATATGTGATCACAGTAGAATTACAATCTTAAAGTATTGCAATGGCCATTTTTCTTAAGATTCTACTTGTATATATTTATTAAACCTACTAAAGTTTTGTGAACTCGAAAATATCTCTTTCTATCTTAAAATTTCATGTTTATTATATACGTGCACAAGTTTATTATACTCGTATATTGTGTGCACCTACATTATAATGTTTATTTTTGAAGTTATAAATAATAATTAAAAAAATTAACATAATAATATAATAGGTGCACAAGATATATAGCAAGCTAGCGAGTAATGGAAAACCATTCCAATTACGTTCGTATCAAATAGCTTTCACGGGTTTTTATCACCGATTTTACCGATGCCAAGTCATCTTGGATAATTGACTGAAAGTCTAGCTTCATTGTTTCCCTTTTATTTGTTAACTACCAATTAATCCAGTACATTTTAACAAAGTAATTCTAAGATGGAAATGGAAATGCTTTTTTTAGTAGAAAAATAATTTGAAATTGATTGCTTAATATAAAATACGAGATGATTTAATCATGATAATATTATATAATTGAGTCGTAAACATTTATTGAAGTAATTTCTTTAAAAATTAAATACGACAATCACATCTATTGATTTAAAGTAAGTAATAAATATATAAATAATGTGTGTTATAACAATTTAATGTTAGTTAAAATCTGTTATTTCTAAGTAAAAAAAATTAAAATCAGCTTCAAGCTGTATCCCGCTACAGCAGGGTAGGCAGAGGGAACCTGGTGTTAAGACACTTCTATCCTCACTTTCTGCCGAATTCTGGAGGCATTGCGTGTTGAGTGGCAGAACTCATTGCCGCCGCTTTTCTTCAACACCAGAGCGAAGAAAAAGAGATATAAGCGTAAATAAACATTTCACTTCCTCGAGTAGAGATCGAATCCACTACCGTCGCGTTACAGTCACACCCTTGTGCCGCTGCGCCACGACGGCCTCTCTAATTTCTTAGTAATATAATAAATACAACTTATGCATATAATATGTCAACACAGACACTAAGACACATAAGCACCACAAGAACCGGTATGAATACAATACTTGTTGATACAGTTGAAACTGCGATATATTCACGAAAGGTATGTATGTCTAAAGTAATCTAAGTTACTTGACACCTTCACGACGCAATTTTCATATGTTAAAGTAACATTATGTAAAATATACATGTACGAGTATACTTTATATAATGTTACTTATTAGAGAATTGAATCTGCTACTATATGATAGTAGTAGATTCAATTCATTTTACCTAATACATATAATTTGTTTTATGTGTAATATGAATGGCTAGTTTCGCCGATGGTTGCATCTTTTATTTCAAAATAAGCTCCTAATTAAAAGTAATGCGACATCAGTTTACGCAATCGTATATTAGGAGGACCCCTATTTTCGAGACATTGTGTATTGTCTCGCGGAACTAAACGCAGCGCTTATCATCCCTCTGAATTGGGATTGAACCCATAGCCGTATCGTCGTTTACAGTCATACTGTCCTATTTCTTCTTTTCAAATTACATTATTTTCTAATAAATGTTAAAAGAACATAATGAATCAAAAACAAAAAAAAGTAGCACGTAAAATATTTAGTTACGATCTTATCTAAATAATCCTATTTTATAAAGCTATTACGATAAAATATGAATATGATAAATCTAAAGCATATTTTCCTATTTATACAATTAAATAAATATCATTTAATAAATTATAAAAGTTTTCGAAGAACCAAGAAACGACATCAAAACTGCATTTCTATTTGCACTTACTTGTTGAACGTGCTGTGCATGTTGTGGGCCGGCTGCGAGAGATCGATGTTGATGGCCTTGAAGGGCACGTGCTCGGCTATACGGTCGGACACCACATCCAGGTCTTCCAGCTGGAATATACGAAAAAACTGTTTTGTAAGACAATTTTGATACTGTTCTATGGGGTATATAATTATTAAAAATAAAAGCAGTTTCACCCAAATATTACTAAGAACTTAATGTCACGAAAACGTTTTAAGCTGTAATTAAAGACATGTTTTAAGATGTGAAACATAACGCCGCGGAATAAAACATATAAATATTTATAATAAAGTTTAATTATTATCTACAATTTTCATTAAATTATGATCTTTAAAACAGTAAAATGAGAATGGGGTGCACTTTAAAGAAATACAGAAGATATTATTTTAAGAGCTTTCTATCTTCGAAAAAATAAAACTTTGTTAATAGTTCTTATAAAATACTTTCACAATATAAAAACATTAGTTAAGACCGGAGATTGTGGGTGTGATGATTTTAGCTTATCTTATATTAAATACAAGCATCAAAGAAAAAAAGTATACATATTTTTTGTTTTTTTTATTAGATAGAATTAAACGTAATACGAAATCTATCTGTAATGAAATTGAAAGTTATTAAACAGTTACGACAATCACGCTATCTATACACAAAAACAAAAGTAACAGTTTTAATAACCGTTTAGATTCGCATATAAAACACGTCGTGGTATAAAGAATATACTCGTATATTACAAAATAAAAATGTTTAAGTAAAAGTAAATAGCTCAATAAAAATATTTTTCGGTTTTTGGATAAAATCATTTGCATAATAGACACTGATATATTATCGGCACAAAACTAGACAAAACTTTTACATAGCTGCATAAATATTTATAGATTGCACAAGAATCGAATCCCTACCCCCAAAATTAACACTTTAGTGAATGTAAGACTTTTTTTTTTATGGTAAAAGGACAAGGCAAACGAGCGTTCGGGTCACCTGAGGGTAAGTGATCCCCGCCGCCCACGACCCCGTGCAACACCAGAGGAGTTACAGGTGCGTTGCCGGCCTTTAAGG
>DWGR01002762.1:0-13135 GCA_018247715.1 Heliconius burneyi | reverse complement strand
CACGACTGTAAACGTGACAGGTTGTGGGTTTGATTCTCACTTGAGTAAATGAAATATTTAACAATTTTATTTTCGCTCTAATAACGAAAGCGCGCCGTTAACTCAACAATGCTTGCGGAATTCGGTGGAAAGTGGGCAACGGAAGTGTCTGAATAGGAACGGAGTGTCTCAACACTAAGTTACTTTGCCTACTCTGCTGTATGCGGGATACAGCGTAAAACTAAAAAAATATTTACAGATATATTGTAAATCGTGTAAAGGTCAAATGTGACGCAGGTACACAAAGTGTGCTGGTTGACTGGTTGTGGGTTCGATCCCCACTCGAGGAAAGGATTTTTTTTTTAAAAATGTATATTTTGATTTCTTCGCTCTGTTGTCTTGGCAAAGCGCGGCGTTGAGTTCCGCCACCTAACGCAATACCTCCAAAAATTCGGCGGAATGTGGGGGAAGGAAGTGTACTAAAACTCGAGGTTCCCTCTGCCTACCCTGCTGTGTGCGGGATACAGCGTGAAGATGATTTAAATTGTAATAAATCAGCCTGTTAGAATATCTAATAATTACAATTTCTAATTTCACTCATACTAATTTCTATTCCTTTTAAATTTTAAAATTTTTTAACAAAGAACTAAGAAACATAAAATGTATCTTGCAATGAAATGAAGTAAATGTGCAAATTGTCTAATTGAAGCAGCTGTCGCTCGCAATTGTCACGCGACTTACTCATCGCTGTTGCGCTGATTAGGACGGGGTTCTGGTACTTCTGGTAAAAGCTATATAGAGGTTAATTTTTACTATTTTTTAGCTTCATGCTGCAGCCCGCTGGGGAGACAGGGGAAACCCACTTTGGTGATCAATTTTCGAGGCAATGCGTTTTGAGTGCAGAAAGTTGGAACCCAATGCCGCGCTTTTAGGAACTATTAGCTTATCCAATTGTTTTTTTTTATTTGAATGCCCTTGTAAAGAGGCTACAGACTATTTTACATAATGTTAATCGCTTCGATGGAAGCCGCTGTAACTGCCGTCAGAATTACTTCCTGCTCTTACAATATGTCATACATACAACTCAATGTTGTAGTAGTTTTAGTCATTTCCACCCCATCACGCGAGAAAACCCTTATAAACGTAATATATTTTATTAGCTACACGCTATATCGCGCACATGACATGTTAGGCAGAGGGAACCTGGGAACCTAGATTTAAGACACTCCATTCTCCGTTACGACACTCCAGTTCCCCATTTATCACCGTATAATCTAAAGTTAGAGTCATAGATGAATAACATGATAGGTGTAAATCAGGAAAGTACATGCCTGGGATATTATGCAATTTAGTACTTTGTTAATAATTCGTATGTTTCACGCTACCATTGTCGTCATGATGTAGATCATAGACGTATAAGGTAAATCATTTTAAAGTGATTTGTTTCTAGGCAGATAACATTATAAATACTATAAAAATATTTTTTTATATATCTACCTAATATTTTAAAACTTCCATTTTATACCATCAATCAAACAATCAATCAAAAACACTTTGTTGTTACTTACTTAACTTCACGCTTTATCCCTAGCGGGGTAGTCAGAGAGAACGGAGCGCCAAGCTTTACGGTCTCTACATACTTCTTTCGCCTCGTCCACTGTCATTAACCTCTTCATACGTGCCCGTTGGGGGATCCTCAAGCTATTTACGTGACCTTCATCCAGTATCTTTGACACTGTGTTTTCGAAGGTCAACCGAGGTCTCCCCCTCTCTTCCCTGTAACATTTCCATCTTAAATCTTTTTTGCCATTCTTTCATCACTTATTCGCTCGACGTACCCAAACCCTTCCATCTCTACTGAACATAGTTCCCAAATATTCCCAAGTATAGGTTTTTTCAGAATTTATATATGTCCCTTTTTATAACAGTAAAGCTGCTTCTAGTTTAAGAATATTTTCGTACGCCTTTAGTCATTATAAAAATCTATAATTTTGTAATATACAAAAAAAGGCTATAAAATAACTATAGTCACCAACAGTCATTTAGCAAGGTCTCGCTTTGAAACGAACTGTAAGTGACTGGATAAAGGATTATAGAACGCGGATATAACAGGTTTTAGTATACATGTAAAAATGTAAATTTGTCTTTCGCTTGTTCTTTTTGTGTGGAGAGTAAGAGAAAAGTCAAAACGTATGATGTTCACCATACAAAACATTTTGTAAAATAACATTACTTACGTTAAACTTAAGGAGTATCAACATTGCAGAAAACGAATAAATTTACATATCTAATTATTATATCTTTTAAAATACAAACCAAACTTAAATATTGTCAGAAACATTTGTATATAAAATACATGGAAGTTCGTTGGCAGTTATTTTGTTTAATTTAACAGTTTTTACATTTATAAATGACTTAAGAAGTAAAAACGTACCGCGATGTCCTCTGTGTCTAGTAGAGCGTAACTAGTTGGCAATACTTATCTAAGACCAACAATAAATATAATAACTTTTATAAATGGCATCAAGAAAGACTTTTTTATTTATTGTATATTTATTTTTTATCTTTAATTACACCTAGTTGTCATTTTGTTTAGTTTTATAAAGTTAAATAAATATTACGTATGAAGTATGTACTACTCTAATTATTTTATAAACCTTTATTAATATTAAAAAACGTTTTCTTAAAAAGCTTATATTAATATACGAAAAATTTAATCAAAAATCATTGTCCGTAATAACGTAAACAAAAAGCAAATTTTCCGTTTACTTTCACCTAGGTTTATATACTTTTTGTTCAATGTAA
The DNA here is from genome assembly GCA_018247715.1 of Heliconius burneyi. Lineage (NCBI taxonomy): Eukaryota > Metazoa > Arthropoda > Insecta > Lepidoptera > Nymphalidae > Heliconius > Heliconius burneyi. The sequence continues at coordinate 10,351 of DWGR01002762.1, read as the reverse complement.
TAGAAGATATGAAAAGGCAAAGGCAAGGAAAGTATTATTTATTATTTCATGTTTGTTAAAACAATAAGTTTTATTTATTATAACACGTCTACTAAAAAAAATACACAATAAATATGGGATTTCAAAATATTTTTTTTACATCTTTTTGAAAAGTATTAACATAAATTAACTTACGTTTCTCTAAGCCCCGAGCACAAATACAATATCCTGTACAACAAAACAATGCACAATCACAAACTATAAGTGAAAATAAGGTAAAATCAATATATTCGTAGAGGCGCTACGACTTCGAAAGCGCATAAGTAAATAAATAAAAGTGGTCGAATGGCGCGTGCGCTGTAAATACGAGGCGACAACAGACTGACGCTTGACTTAACGCAATTGGAAATGGCGCCAAAATGGTATACTCTTTTTTGCGATTATTTTTTTATCTGTAAACTGTTATAATTTTTTAAATTTATTTTATGTCATAGAAGTATTGCGTAGTATTTTTTGTTTCTATTTATTTTTACTTGAGAAATATAAAATATTGTATATATCTAATATAATTTTACCTTAAATTCTCTTAAACTTTTAATTTTTGTATTACATCTAGAATGACTTTTTTAAGCTTCACGCTGTATCCCGTATATTGCCTTGATAATTATTTAATAATAATAATAGGCAATAATTTCTTTCCAATATAATGATTGGGTAAATATAATTACCATTTGAAAATATGACTGGAGAGATTGAACTCAACGCTGCGTTGTATGACACAATGTTAAGATAGTTAAAATTATAAAAATCACAATTCTATAACAGCGAAATTATATTAATACACTAAATAGCCTTCCATAAAATACTTCTATATTAATATCATAAATAATAATAATTTTGCTTAAATGAACGCGATAATCTCAGAAAGTACTGATCCGGTTTGAAAAAATGTTTGTGTTGTATAGAAGACTTAACGAGAGAGACGATACGTTATCATAAGCAACTTCCAGTTATTTGACATACTGGTGAAGTCGCAGGTAGTTAGAATAGTATTAATATCAATAAAGTAGAATCATCGATTTCAAAAAAAAACATTTTTTTGGGGTAGCCCCTAAAAAAATGATTTTTTTGAAATCTCCCTACAAAGGCAAATAAAAAAAATATTTTTCATATTCAAATATTTTATTTACTATTACAAAATTAATTAAAATTAATAATTACATCGATCACAATGTAATTAGCCTTAAGTCTACATCAGTCTGACTGAACCTATCGAATGGTGAGGAATTTTATAAAATAAAAAAAAAAGCCCGTAAGAAAGCGTCTCGACTATAAATGCGACGCGATTGTAGGTTTCGTTGTGTGTTGATAGGGGTTGAATTCTCACTTGGGAGATTTCCCAGCCTACCTTGCTACTTGCGAGATATAACAAAAAAAAAGCAGAAATATAAAATAGGTAAGAAAACTATGTAAAATAAATAATTTGAATTAAATCTTTTATTTGTTTCGAATGAGTTTATTTTAAATGCATTATAAAGTAATCCTTCAATGAGTTTTTATTTATTAAAATTAAATTGTACAGAAAAATAAGCACTTATTTAATCACAAAAGATGATCTTGATCATGAAGTGAACTATAGTTTGCATAATTTAATTCAAAAGATTTTTTATTTAAATTAACTTTTAAATCTCAAAGCTACCACCGGCTTGCAAGGCAGTTCTGCTAAGAGCCGGCAAGAAACTCAACAACAACTCTTTTGAGAATTGAAGTTATAATTTTAATACTTAATACAAAAATACAATTTAAGCTGTCCTGCGTGAAATATGAAATATAAATGATCTTAATTAAAAACCTTTTTTCCTTTAAATATTCTTTGACAGTATAAAGAAACAAAAAGCTCCTATTTATAGAAAAAAATGCCTCCTATTTATAGAATTTATATGCAAATATGCATACATAATTCATAAATTACACAAGGGGTCGTATTCAAACCCATTTACTGACAGTCGTGGCAGTCTTGAAGTTAGCCGTAGATGGCTGCGCAGATTTGATTATAGGACTTTTAATTGCAGTCGATTATTTTCTTCACACAATGAAAGTTGAGAAAACATATTCCACGTCTGCCACTACTGGTCATCAATATCGTCTTGTGGTGCGACGACACACTGGTATCCATATTGTAGTAAGAAGCGAAAACGTGCATCGGAGACAAGATCCGCAAGTTCACGCGCTGTTAATATGTCATCTAATGGTGGTAATAGCAGCTCTAGATCACCGCCTGAAATAAATAAAAAAATATAATTATGTACACTGCTTAGTGATTATATTAATTGGGGAATCATATCACAAAAATATCTGTAAATTATATCACAAGTCACAGCGACACATTTGATCACACATAATCCACACATGTATACTTACATCCACACATAAGAACTTTCATCGTCCACACATGTAATCTCATATCGTCCACAAATGTGATCTCACGTCTACACATGTTATTTCACATCGTCCACACATGTGATCTCAAATAGTCCACATAGTTCGAGATAACGTCCACATCAGCCATTTGATTCGCTGAGCTGACACCTTGAGCGACACCAACCCAATGGCTTTAATTTATCTTACAGATAAGAGTAACAGGTACGCTTTCAACCAGTGGTATATATATATCTACATACAAAATACAAAGACACACCCATAATATGCACAAGATCAATAAGCCTGAAGAATATGTAGTCCCGCAGAGCGTCGGCGGGCATGTCTACACGCGCTTGAGACCATTCGTCGCGGCGGATACTGGCGCACCAAACCTGCGCGAAACAAATATTTTGTAACAATGCAATGAATGTAAAAAAACGCCAGTCACAGTGTGCGACTGCAAGCGCGACAGGATGTGGGTTCAATTTCTATTTGAGAAAACCCTAATCATTTCGACAAGGGGTATGATTGATTCGATTGAAACCTTGAATAATAAATCTCTAAAAATGAGGATTTATTGTTACGACTCTCCGTTCCCATTATACTCTTTCATTCCATTTCGTTTATTTAATGGTAACATTTTCTTAAATCTAACTAATAACAATTTTTGTTTGTCTCACCTGTTAGCGGTAATATTCATTATGAGTTTATAGTAAAAGAAAAGTTGTGTACTTAAATAAAGAGAAGTTGTTATTATATTGTTACGAGTGAAGATAAAAAATATATAAATAAAATTCTTTTTATATACGTATTGTAATTTTTCACATACTCGTAAACGTAAGTCGTCCCGTCTCTCCATGTCCTGCACGAAGTCGGTCAGATCCAGCGCCTTCTTGTAGTCGTACTCGGTGAGACAGCGACTGTCGCTGTCGATGTACATCTGTGACAGGACGATATTGTATATTTATTAATAAGATATTTTAATTTGAATTATACTCATTGTATGGGGTAGGGAGGGGACGAAAGGCCAATGAGATTTATGTTGGTTATTTTTTTTATCTTTTACGCCTTTTTTATCATGCCTGCAGCCTAAGAAGGGACATACTGTTAAAAGCTAAGTTCTAAAAAAATGTCAGCTAAGAATAAAGTAATTAATTACAATTATATAAATATATTAATAACTATTTACATTACCTGAACTAGGTCCTCAGCCTCCATCAGTTTAGTATCAGCTTGATCGAGTCCATGCTGAAGCTTGATGTCTCGTGGCAGGGCTAGTTGTTGTTCAGCGAGGGCCAGTCGATTCTCTGCATTGCGCCACTCATCACCACCGTCACCTTCACCGTCACCTTCACCGTCACCTTCGCTGGCGGCCAGGCAGAGTTTGGCGATTGATGCCAATGTCTGTTTAACAGTTGTAACGCTTCGTTACAATAACTTGTATTGTTCACAAATACATTTTTTTAGTCTTTTTTTTAATACCTAATTAACAAACACCGATTAAGTACGATAGATCTGTACCAATTTTATGATTGTAAATTATTGACAAGTATAATATGAGAAACGTAAGTTTGCTACGCACTCATTTTGTATATGCTATAAATATAAATTTGCCATTGTTTTTTATGTTATTAAGATTTTGTTTCATTTTTCAAACTTCTACTAATTTTTCATTTTTCAAACTGCTATTAATTCTTTCTTCTAATTTTCTTTTTAATGTATCCCTCAACTCACCGTGACCCTTGCAACGGTATCGGCCTCCACCGCCATTTGCGCGTAGAGCGTACCCGCGTCCCTCGCGCACCCCTCACCCACCGCGCTGCCCAGCGCATGCAACGCGCGCAGGTGCAGGCGCGCGGGCGTCGCGGCGAACCAATTGCGCGCCCGTTGCGCCTCGCGCGCCGCCAGCGTGCGCAGGAGCAATGCAGAGTGGCCGCGGGACGACATCCATGCGAACGCTTTTTCCGCTATACCCTGGATTGGAGTGCATAATTATAAATTATGTTGTGATAAAGTATCTAATTATAAAAGTAATACTTTTCCATTAACTTCATGCTTTCTTTATATTCTAGATTCAAAAAAATGTGAAAAGACGTTTGTGTGTTAAAGGTTATTACCAAATTAATGATTTTATAAATGATAACACACATGGGAATGAAATGCTCGCTACAGTGTATTTGAATGGTATCATCGACACAAATAATTAAATATTGTATAAAATTGACTTCAAAAAAAAAAGTCCCGCCTCGTTTCTTGCGCCGGTTCTTCTCAGATCTGAGGCATTAACTTTAGTGAACTGGTGGTAGATTATTTGACGTTCAAAAATGACATGCTTCATTTTTTATTTTGAATAAAATTATTTGAATTTGAATTGAATTTTTTATCCCTAGCGGGGTAGTCAAAGAGAACTTTGAATGAGCATAATACTGTCGTACTACTACATGGTCATAGTTTGTCAGTGAGGAACTTGCTTGACTTGCATAGTTAAACCAAATGTAAATTTATTATTTGCTCTTTTCCATATTCTTCTTCCCTCACAGAAAAACAATATATATATCTTTAAGTTGACAGAAAATAAATTATATCTTTCTTTATATTTTAAAAAATAAATTGCTACTTTAGTAGCATACAATATACAAAACCCCGTTGTACATGGTATAACGAAAGAAACAAATTGTACAATTAATACTTCTATAAAGTATAATGATGTAAGTTCCAGTTTAAACTAAACAATAAGACAACGCCTAGGTCATTTAAATTGAACATTCTACATCAAAATATACAAGGCCTAGGAGGTAAATAAATGGAACTAGAATATTTTCGGAAAAAATATAACATTTATATAATGTGTATAACTGAGCACTGGATCTCGAAAAGTAACAATACAGTAAATATTGAAAATTATAAATTGTCAAATTCGTTCGTTAGAGAGAAGGCCATCCGTGGCGGCTCGCTTATATTAATAATAAATGATATACGATGTAAATCGCGACCAGATAGTAGCTTTCTCCGACGAAAGCTCCATTGAATTGTCCTGGGTTAAATTCAATAGACATATTATAGTATGCGTGTATCGTCCGCTTCGTCGTCGTGTTTGAAGAAAAAATGGAGGATGTTCTGAATAACTTGAATTCAAATAGTAAATCTTAAATAATATGCGGAGACTTCAATATAGATATATTACAGGTGACATCATTAAGCCTTCTAAACTTATTCATTTGTTGAATATATTCTCTGAACCGACTCGTATAACGAAAACGTCCGCTACTTGTATAGATAATGTTTTTGTCATTGTAAGGCTAGAAAAACAAATTATTACTAATCTAAGCTCGGATCATTGTGGTCAAAAGTTTTTGATAATAGATAAAATAGTCGCAGAACGCAAACAAATAACAATTAGACCAATCATTGAAAGTAAAATTAATCTTTTTAATAGTAAAGTGATAGGAAAATTGCAAACTTAGAAATAACCGTATTAAATCCGAATCAGATGAATTGCAAGGTTTTTAATTTACTCTCAACAACATATATCACAGTTTGATAACATCTTTGAAGTAAAACAAATATATAAAAACTCGAAGTTATTTTTTAGCGACTGGGCAACTATTGGTATATAGCGAAGCAGAAACATACTATACGAATTATATAATATGAGGCAATGGAATCAAGATCCGGCATTATTGTTAAAAGTTGGAAATTTTACAAAAATATTTAAAAAGGTATGTATCTAGCTAAGTCTATGTATATAAGAGGAAAAATTTTGAATTCAAGTAATAAAATTAAAGCTATATGGGTTGCTATTACTACTGTTACTGGGAGATCAAAACTGTCAGTGAACCTATCAAATTAAAAGTTAAAAATATAATCTTAATTCAGATTTAGAAGTGGCAAATATGTTTCAAATTTTTTAAATATTAACAATTGTTTCCATAGTGAGCAGTATGGTTTCACCAAGGGCAACGAAGGCTACGGATGCGGGTGCTGCACTCCTAAAGCACATTTATGACGCGTGGGAGAAGTCGCAAAATGCCATTGGTGTGTTTTGTGATTTATCCAAGGCTTATACTTTTTTATTCTCGTTAAAAAAAACTATTTTCTCGCTCTAGTTACAATACAAACAGCACCTTTCAACGCCACTCAACACGTCTCGATTCGAGACAATTTCTGTCTCGAAAAATAGTGTAATGTATGAGAAACCAAGAGTCTTAACACTTGACTCCCTTTATATTCAAATATACGTTTACCTCATCGGAATATTTGGCGATGTACCCATACAGCCGCTCCATATCGTTCCGTTCTACACACATCTCTATGAGCAGTTCGAAGTCCTTGAATTTTTCCGCTAGTACTGCCGCACGCTCTATTTGACCATCTTCAACTGAAAATAAATATACAGAATTAGATAAATAATACTAAATAAAATGAGGATACTCATATGCAGCGTACCAACATATGGTGTGGCTGGATACGCAACACATTCGCTCGAGGTAGTCTTAAAGTTCGTGACTCGTAGCGGAGACGCTACGAGAGCGTCGTCTGAAGCTGTAAGGCCGCGTCCCGTCGTAAATCCCGTCGCGACAGCCGAGGGCTCTATGTCGGAAGAAAATGTTTGGTCTTTGGAGTTAGACCTCCCAGACATCCAAAGAAGATATAGCTGGATGTTGTGATGCAGGAAATGGTCAGAAGAGCATTTGCTCTTTTGACTAACCACCGAGGGTGAAAATGAAGTAGATTGAGTCGGAACGTAGACCCTTGTAATAAAAGCTATTAATGCCGTGTAGTAAAAAAAAGAATTACACAGAACAGAAATCATAAAATGATTTAAAAATTGTATTTACTCTAAATGTATTATTTCAAATATGTTTAGTGGTTTAATAAATCATATGAATACGAGGCATTATAGTGGGGCAACATCGGATTGATTCCAATTTGCGGAAATTAATTATTTTCATTTTCTATTCTAGCAACAAAGCGCAGCTTTGAATTCTATTATTAACACTAAAATATATTAAAAAAAAGAACAGTGCGTCAAAAATAAAATGTTTAAGTGTGTCTTTTATTATGTCTACTGTCTGTAGAATTAGAATACATACATTTTTTTTTATTTATAAGAATCCGTGACGCAGGGGCGCAAGGGGTTAGCTTGCTACTCGAGGAAATGGAATGTTTCATATTTTCATTTTTTCTATATAGTGTCGAGGCAATGCGCGGCGTTGAGTTCCGCCACTCAACATGCAATACCTCCAGAATTCTGTGGAAATTGGGGAGCGGAGACTAAGCTTCCTCTGCTTATTCTACTATATGCGAGATACAGCCTGAAGCTGAAAGAAATGTGTTGTATGTATAAGCCACACTTACAGTAGGGGCGTATGATGTCGGTCCTCATCTCGTCGTAGAGCGGCGCGGCTTGCGCGTCGGCCAGCAACAGGTCGGCCAGCGCGGCCGCCGCCTCCACCAGCTGCGCGCGCAGCGACAGGTCCGAACAGCGCCGCGCGCACTGCCTACGGAGCGACCACAAAAGATAAATACTATGAGGCGCCGGCGACCATGAGGCCACATACGACAATAGCAATACCACGATACAACTTCTATTTTTTTATTTAACAACTACGGACATTCGGTCTGTATCCTTTTTCTTTATATCAGCTTCACACTGTGCCCCACATATAGCAAAAAAAATTGCTTTTTTATATGTCGCCGCAATCCTTATTAATAATAATAATAAAGGCCTTTATTAACAATCTTACATGTTACATTTCATATTATGTCAATATATTGATTTCTTTAAACTTTTGCCTCAAGGTACTCCTTAGGGCCTAAATTATAGATTGCACGAATAGCTCGCTTCTGCAAGACAAATATTGCTAGAATACCGGCTGCATTACCCCAAAGCAAGATACCATAGAACATAATACTGAGGAAGTAACTGAAGTGAACAAGTCAAGCTGTTTCCACGTCAGTTAATAATCTAATTTATTTGACCGCGAAAGCTGCTGAGCTAAGTCTATTCGCCAATCCATCAATATGGGGTCACCACTGTAATTTGGAGTCTATGGTGATACTGAGAAATACCGTAGAATCGATAGGATCTACGGGTTCACCATTTAGGAGTACATCGACTTTAACAATTTTTGTGTTAGGTGTTCTAAAAATCATGCATTTAATTTTCTTACTATTCAATAGTAAGTTATTAACACTGAACCAATGTACTACTTTCGAGAGAGCATTGTTTACGTCGTCATATACGATTTGTCGTCTTTTTATTTAAAAAATCAAAGAAGTGTCACAGCAAACAATACTATCTCATGGTTCTTTTATATATATCGTCTTCCCATCTTCGAAACTGCATGCCTTTGCTTCTCTTTCTATATCTAGGGCACCATTCCGTTACTTCGTTTGTCCACTTTTCCGTCTTACTTCTTGTTAGGTGTCCTGCCCATTTCCACTTCAGTTGTTTGATTTGGTACGTAATATCTATAATCTTGGTTCGTTTCCTGATTATTTTTAAACTAGTTTCATTCTTTAATTTTATGTTGAGTATGCTTCGTTCCATTCGGTGCTGACAAGTTTTTAGAGATTTTATGTTTCTCTTTTTACAAATCCATGTTATACACCCATAGGTCATACTTGGTAGAATGCATGTATTAAATATGATCTTCTTTCCTTCAATTGGTATATCTGAGTTTTTAACTTTTAGAGCCCAGTACATCTTCCTCTTAGGTTTATTCTATTTTGAACTTCTTTTGTTGTGCTGTCAGTTGGAGATATTATTTGGCCTAGGTATGTATATTCGTTTACATATCCCAGTTGCGCAGCATTATCTGGTATTATGGGGGTTTTAACATAATTTGTCATTAATTTAGTTTTACTGGAATTTATTGATAATCCTGCCTTTCCACTTTCGTGTATTAGTTGTTCAATCATAACCTGCAGAGTTTTTGAATCACCACATATTAATAGAAGAATCCTTATTGTGGGGGTATATAATTATATACTTATTTCAATTGCTTTTACTAAGAATGATGTCATTGTAATGAAGTTACTTTCAATTCTACTATTTTATGCAATTATTATAAATTAACTCGACTCAGAAATATTTAATGATATAATAAGAGTGAATAAAATACTGTGAATATTAAATTAATAGTTTTATCTTTGTCACCGACTGATCACGTCACTGTTGGACGCTTCTTTTGATTCTTTAATTTTTCGCTTCTTTTTCGTTCTACCGTAAATTTATTTGTCAACGCTCATATAAAAGGCCGCACGAGCTCTGCCATATAACCTCGACTATTCGGATAATTTTTATTTTAATTACGAATGTGGCAAAGACCTATTTGTAATTATACTGGGGTGGAGCAGTGAAGGCGAGTGTTAGTTACTGTAAAGGGGCACCTGAATCTTACGCCTGTGGTCACTATCCCAGTCACTGCTCCGAGCTTCACATCATTTAAAGAGAGTAAATAACATTAGTTATATAAGGTATGACAAGGTATTGTTTTCTAGTTAAATCTTGTGCTGAAATGAATTGGTCATTACTTTTGTTTTGTTGATTGTTAATTTTTAGACCTACCTACCTTTTTTACACTTTCTTCTTTAGCATACTTTGCAAATTGGATGGATTATCTTCGTACACAACTATGTTGTGGAGAAAACGTAGATGGTTCAACCTTTTCCCATTTATATTTAAACCAAAATTGTGTTTTTCAGGATTGCCGAAAACAGTTTTGGATATAGTGGATATCCCTGCCTCACTCCTCTACTTATGCCAAATTAGTTCCCTAAGGCTTCTTATTTTACATTCACTATTAGTTAAGATGGTTTTATACAGGATGGAATTGAACGCACCACTTTAAATGAAACCACAGTTTTAACTACTCTATAAAAGCCTAATATAATTCAGAAAAAAAATAATTCCCAAAAATGAAAAAGTTATTTTTTCAAACAAAAT
>DWGR01002761.1:0-13135 GCA_018247715.1 Heliconius burneyi | reverse complement strand
TATATGCTAGAGTCGTGCCAACACAGCACTGATTTCTATTTGGTATACATCCTTCACAAATGAGCTTCACTAGTTTATTTAGATACGCAGCGTGAGCGCTGCAAAGGTAACTTAATATTATATTGTAGGGAAAAAGAATAACCATTACTCTTATTTGCACTTTTTGGAATTGTTGGCTTTGTTATTTAATAAGACACTCTTTTTGTATTTAGTCTTACTTCATATTATTATTCTCATTGTAAGACTTTATTTACCTACACCTGAACAACTGTGCACTTCACTATTTATTTATTACCAAATATGTTTATTTATCCCATATATTTTATTATTTTTTATGCTTCATATAAACGAAATTGTATATATGCATAAAATATAAATCATAAATAAGACCGGTAGTGGCGCAGTGCCACAAACGTGTAAACGCGACAGGTTGTGCATCCGATTCGTACTTGACAAAATAAAATATATATTTTTTTATTTCTTCGCTCTAGTGTCGATGCATAAGCGCGATGTTCAGTTCCGCCACTCAACACGCAATTCACGGCAACGCAAAGCCTCCAGAATTGAGCGGAAAGTGGGGAGCGGGGTGTCTTAACAATAAGCTCCTGGAAATTGACGCTTTAATTTTTTTTGTGCAGGGTTGTGCCTACCCTGCTATATGCGCGGTATAGTGTCCAGCGGAAAAAAGAGAAAAAATATATATGAACTACAATTTTAAAACGTGAATTTCCGTTGTTTTGCAATAATTTGACAAGAAATCCAGTAGAGTTTACCTCTACTGGTTATGGGTTCGATCCCCACAAGTGAAACATTTAATTAAATTTATATTTCCATTGCTTCGCTGTGGTGTCCAGGCAAAGAGCGGGGTAGAGTTCCGCCAATCAACACGCGATGCCTCCAAAATACGGCGGAAAGTGGGGACCGTAATATCTTAACACTAGGTTCCCTTTGCCTACAAAGGATAAGTAATTTATATTTAAAAAGGATAAGTATTTAGTAATTACATAACGACGTTGAATTCCGCATTGATCAACATGGAAAGTCGTTATTTACAAAATAATATATTATTTTTAATAATATTTATGTCCAAGAAATGAATAGCGCTGCTTAACATTTTGTGTTAAATATTTTTGTATAGAATTTCACAACATATTGTGCTGCGACTGTGGTTAGGTTAAACTAGTAAAAGTTTATCTTTTTTGTTCTTCCTCGCGCTCTCAAAAAAATCGTTTATTACGTAAAACTACAATAAGCTGGGTGACTGGAGTTCCACATTAGATCCAATTTTTTTATGTCAACAGAAAATGTTATGTTGAATAACTTTTCCTAAAGCGTTGTATGCATATCTTTTATACATTTGGCGGGCTGCTAGGGTTTCACATTAAATACTCGGACCATCAAAATAAATTATAGCCTAAATGTAGCCGAAGACTGATAGCCATGTAACAAAAGAAGTTTCATTTAAATCTGACCAGTAGTTTTTGTATGAATCACGAACAACAGACAGACAGACAGGAATTCTAAAAATTATATTTTTATCTTCTATTACACGCATTAAGTCCCCCTGAAATGTTTTTTTTTTAGTTTATATTCAATGTACAGATTTAACCCCCTTTACGGTTTTATTTATTTATATGTATAGATGATATGGACATAAAATTACCATATAGGACTTCCTCAACTCTGAGCGCTTTTAACTTGTCCACAAGGGAGTTCGAGAGATCGAGCAAAGGAAAACAGAAACAAAATGGTAAAATATTAAAACTACTTAACCTATATAGAACGTACTGTAATGTAATTGTGCAACTTTCTATTGTTCTTGCTGGTTGTTTTTGTTTTGTATTCGGTTGACCACAAGCTGAAGAGTAGCGAACGGCGGTTGGTAGCAACCGGTATTTATGTCGGAAGGAATAAACGAAACAAACGATTAAAAAGCAAGTACATTTTAGTCATTTTATTTTTTAATTTATATAGCTGGATGCATGTTTTACGCAAAAGAGGGTAATTTATTTTTCAGTCTTTGTATGTAAATATGGGAAATTATTTTTGGGAAAGACAAGACAAGTGAGCTTACGTATCACCTGATAGTAATTGATCACCGGAGTAATGGATGGTATTTAAAAATTACTATTTACAGTAGGGACGGGTTGTAGTGGGTACAATTGTGAGGAATTGTGAGGTATTATATATATATATACTGCCGCCCAAAAGTTTGAAACCACCTGAGGTTGAGGTTGTTGGTTGGTTGTTCAATTATTCATAAAAATATATATTGACTAATACACATGTATCAAGAAGAAAACAAAAAAATTAAGAAATATCAATAATTTACATTAAAAGTACCTTTCATATAGTAAACAGATTTTTCGTCAAAAAACCCTCCCTTGCATTTGATAACTTTTTTTACTAGTCTCGGCATACGAGCAATCAATTTGTCGATTGTGTCTTGAGAAATATTGTTCTAGATTTCTTGTAAGGCCTTCCACATGTCTTTTTGAGAGGAGGGACAACAATTGCGCACATTTCTATCTAGCTCGTCCTACAAAAGCTCAATTGGATTAAGATCCGGGCTATGAGGTGGCCACACCATGTTTTTTAATACTCCTTCTGTTTCTTTTTGATCCAAGATCTAAATAATCCCTGCATAATTTCGAACTATGCTTTGGGTCATTATCTTGTTGAAAATAAAAACCATTTCCAATTAATTGTATACCAGATGGAACGGCATTTTCATGTAGTATTTGTTTATACTGCTCCTTTTTCATAATACCTTGGACCAAATCTCCGGTTCCATGGCTTGAGAAGCATCCCCAGACCATAATGGAACCGCCACCATGCTTCACTGTCGGCACCACACAGTCTGGCATCATCTTTTCCTCGGCGCTACGTCGAACAAAAATCCGTCGTTTGGATCCAAATACTTCAAATATGGATTCATCTGTCCAAAGAACATTTCTGAAGTCTTCTTCAGTCCAGTCTCAATGGGTAAGGGCCCACTGCATTCGTTTCTTTTTGTTTTGTGGCCTTAGTAATGGTTTTCTAACGGCGACACGACCAAATAACTTAGCGTCTCTCAATCGTATTTTTACTGTAGTCAATTTACATCGTGAAAAATAGGCGTGAAGCTATATTTTACTGTAGGAAAAGTAATATAAGATACACATTTATATTGAATAGAAGAAAAATCGGATACCTTCTTTCTTTTAGACAAAAAAATACTTTCACTAAAAAAATAAGAAACCAGCCCAGTTTTTCTCATACTATTAACCCTAAAACGTACTTTAGATAGTAAAATAGGCAAAGATATTTACAAAGTCAACATAATGACACGACCGCGCCATTTAGGTATCAAAATAAAGTAGGTAGGTAGTAAGTAGTAACACTTTATCTAGAGAAAACCTTCTATTTACTTAAATATATCTTTAAGACCATTGTGAGTAAGGGATATAACGTGGTACTTTAAAGCGATGGCTGTGTATTCCAGATTGAGAAATAAAATTATTATCATTTTTTCGCTGTAGTAGTATATCTTGTTGTAGTAGTATATCTCACTGTAGTATATCTTGAAAAGTAGACGGATGCATATTAAAAAGGCCGGAGCCAAAAAGTAATAGTCTCCTAATATGTATAATATTACAACTTTTATTCAGCTAAATTCTGTATCAAGTAAATAGCAGAGTAGGCGGAGGGAACCTTATATTAGAACACTCTGTTCTCCAGCTTTTTAAGGAGAGTGACTTGATTGAATTACAAGCGGAAATCGAACCTATAACCATTTACATTCAAACACCTGTATGCCCTGCGCCACGACGGCTTATAATATTATTCAATATTATAACTAAAACATGTTTTATAAACATTTTTAATTAAATACTAGTATCACAATATGGCCTCAAGCAAGACGACCGTCTTCGTTTCTTCATATTTATTTTAAATTTATTTCTTATGAAATCTTTTGTCTATCGAACAAAAGAAAGTTATATTCTAATCTATTCCATAATAATATTTATTTTTCTTTTTTATAATTTTGTACCGATGAAACAAATGAAATAACATGACATTCTGTCTGACCGTAAAACAGACACAACAACTAAATTAAGCCCTACCACTTAACATGCATTGCTTAAAAAATTGATCGGATCGATGTGCTTATGGAACCTAGCGTGGGTTCCATATGTGTATTTTGCTCTACACCGGATATAGCCCGAGACTACAAGAAATAGCTATAAACAATGTAATTCCAAAAAACGTTCCAGGAAAAAGCGATATAATATTAATAAAATGTCAATTTCCCTTCAAACGGTTTCCACGTCACGGTACGAAGACCACGATTGTGAAATAACGACGGATCGTAGGACAATTTAATTAGAGTTTAACTCAAGAACCCATACGCCCTGACGGCTGCCGCTGTAGAGTTAATATCACTTTGTATAAGGAAGGAAATATTACTGTCTTGAACCTACCTAGTTACCTCTGATTATTAATTTATACGATGTTATTTATTAGGATGTTCTTAATACTGAGGCCTTGTCTGGCTCAGTAATGTTTAATATCGTCTTAATAATAGGTTCCATGTGTCTATGCTGCTATGTGTGTATAGCATGAAGCTAAAAAATATTTAAGAGTCGACATACGTACGCTTGTTCTTGTTTTTTATATAATTTGAGTTATGACTAGACTTTGATTGAATTTTTGGCCAACTTTTGTAAGAAAAGGAGGTTTTCAATTCGACTGTACTTTTTAATGTGTGTTTTCTCAAGACTTGGATTTTAACCAGGTCTTGATTCAACCGATTTTGACGTTTCTTTTTTGATTTGAAAGCTGATGCTTCCTGTGGTCCCATTTTAATTTGGTTTATTTTTGACAATAGCATTCATGAGAAAAGCACATAAGTCTATAACTCAATATTCCGCAAATCGACTTCGATGATTCTTTTTTATTGGAAAGGATAAATTTCAAGGAAATTTGGTTAGGTTCTAATTATGAGATTCGGTGGAAATTGGCTCTCGTTAAGTAGTGGTACAGTATCTGTTTATATACGCGATGGTAAGTGACAGTTTTTCTGCTCATATAAGACTAATAATCTTCAAGGCTTCGCCAGCATGAACTACACATGCTGCAACTTACTAATTTGGGTTATTTTCATATTAAATACAATATTTATGCATTGAAAATTCAACATACAAGTCATTCAATATTTTTGTACAATCAAATACTTTAAATTGACGGATATAACTTTTAATTTATAACCGATTGTAATAAAATATATATCTTTTAAATATTATATGGACTTACTAAAATACAATTGTGAGAAGGGCAATTAAATCGGTTTATATGTTTTGGAGATAAGCGTGCACAAATGTACAGATAAACAGACATTATTGTTTTGGAATCTGTTACATTAGTAAAAGCTATGATGTTTTTCTCGCATATATTCTGTATGCGAATAGTGAACAATTAAAATTTTATTCTGAACTGTCTATCTGTTTAAGCCATTCGGGCTACGTAGAGACCTCTATCCTATATATCAAAGCAATGGAGGTGGGTTCAATTGTTTAATTCACCTTTCGTCTAAACATTACATAAAAATAAATCAAAAGAAAAACAAATAATGACAACAAATAATTGATAGGAAACTCTACAAAAATTGCGGATCACAATAATTATTTGAACATGAAAACAATTCTAAAACAATCTCATTAACTACACCCGCTTAAGCGGAAAACAGACGAAATTTTTTTATTTCAATTTTCCTTTAAAAAAAATCTTCAAAAGTCTTTACCTTTTAATTGGAAAGCTATTTTACGATATCGACAAAAAAGTCGAAGGCCAATCAAAATGAAATTGAGGCGCGAGTCACGTCTCGAACATAATTGGAGGCGTGAAAATATAATTTAAAATGTTCAATTGTACTTTATCAGGTTTTTCTTTCAGTTTTAGGTAAAATTTGAGGTTTTCTTTATATTTCTTTTTCTTAAATTTGATTATATTTGATTTGAATGTAGTAGTGTAAGTTCAAAGCCAAATTAAATCCCCCTTATGAAGTACCAAGACACTCTGTTTCCCTTGATTTCGAGACATTATGTAGTGAGCCGCGGAATTCAACCTCGAACCGAAGTTTATGTCGATAACGCGACAATTTAAAAAACTTAATAAGATTCAAACCTACAACCATCGCATGTATAAAGAAAATTTATTTTAACTGTATCGGGCACATAGCGTAGTACGCAGATAAACCTGGTGACCTAGTGTTAAGACACTTCGATCCACTAAGACATATCCGTTCCTGACTTTTCGACCAATTCTGAGGACATTCTGCCACTTAGGCGGAATTCAAAGCAGCGCAAAATAAAAAATTATATAACTTCCTCGAGTAGTCAAGTCAGGTCTCAATGGAGAGGAATACAGGTAAGACACACGCACAGCCGTAACCGCTTATTGTGGAAACGTAAAATTTGGACGAATTTTGAAAAATGTTAACCCTGAAGAGGTGAAGTAGGGGTTGAAAGTTTCTATGGAAGAATCTTTAAATCGATACTGATGTTTATAAAATTAAGACTTAAATATATTTAAGACGTTTTCATGTCGTTTTTAGAATTCACCCATTAAACTGAAAATACTTTTAAACATATTTAATAAATATTCGTACAGTTGAAGCGGGCGAAGCCGCTGAGCTCGGTTAATCTTCAATAAACAGTTAAAACTGTCACTGATTGACATAATGTCACCAAAACTCAACTTTTGCGTTCAAATTCCGCGTCGCCTGTAATTAGTAAGCTGAACGGTTGTGTACCTTTGTAATTAAGTCGAATTCGCCCGCGGCTTCCTTCTTTCAAAGTAGAAATGTCTCTCAATGAGTTTGTGTGGACATGTTTTTTTCTCTAATTAAACAAATTTATCCGTTTTTTTACTATTTTGTATGAACTATTCAGAGTTTGAATTTTGTGTGTGTCTAGAAAAGGAACCTGAAAAGCCATAGTCGTGGGTTGTTAGACTGAAGAATTTGTTTGATTGGACATGCGTATCTCGGAAACTATCTTATTTGTTCTAGCTTTTCGCTGTATTTTGTACAGTGCAGGGCAGAAGATACTTAGTGTTAATACATTTTATTCCCATTAAGGCCCTTAGCGCAGAAGGACAAACGTGCGATTGTAAACGAAAAGGGGTAGGTTGTTGGTACGACTGCTACTCCAGGAAATAAAAAATTTAATGTTTTCTCGCTCTGGTAGCAAAGCAAAGCACGGCGTTAATTTCCATTCAACACGCAACACCTCGAAATTAGACAGAATGGGGGGAACGGAGTATCGTAACAATAGTTTATAAGGGATACAGCGTGAAGCTAGTAAATAATAACAATAAAATATTTCTATATAATTATATAAAGTATAAATATTGAAGAAACCAAAGTAGTCTTAAAAGTTTTTATTAATTCTCATTAAATATTTCTTTTCAATGATTCAACTTGAATCCACTAGAGACTCTTAGGAAAGGTGAATTTCTAAATATTTTTGTCGTAAGAACTTTGCTCTAAGACCTAAGTTATTATTTTCTTATTTAAAAACATTTAATAAGGCGTTTTATTAGTTTTAAAGTATTATTTAGCTCTATAATATAAGTTGTTTTTTTTGATAGTATGAAAAAGAGAGTAGGCGCGATTGTGAGTTCGAGACCAGATAGGGGGGAGGGGGAGTGTTCTCTGGCAACACAGACTAGTGCTCTCAGTCTTTAATTCCTCACTGCTTCACGCAATGTTCAATTTGCGGAGTGTCATGACGTTAAGCTACAAGGTAGACACTATTTCTGC
The DNA here is from genome assembly GCA_018247715.1 of Heliconius burneyi. Classification (NCBI taxonomy): domain Eukaryota; kingdom Metazoa; phylum Arthropoda; class Insecta; order Lepidoptera; family Nymphalidae; genus Heliconius; species Heliconius burneyi. The sequence continues at coordinate 5,331 of DWGR01002761.1, read as the reverse complement.
TTACCTAACTATAAAAAATAATGTGTGATATCAACTAACCAACCAAAAGACTGAAAATTTTAACCGTAACGCAGCAATGATTTTCGTAAGTTACCAGATTCTGCCTACCCTAGTATGTGCGGGATACAGAGTGCAGCTAAGAAAATAAGAAAATAAATACATACACATATAGATAAGTAAAAAAAAATAATCCTTACCTAAACATATCTAAAAGACAAAATAAATTAACTCGTACGCACATTCTTTTACTACTTCTAAGTAAAATTTTTAAAAAAGTCCATTCAGCCGTAACAATAAACTTTGTAATAAGAAGTTTTTCTTATATATATGTTGTTTTACTTTATCGATGGTAGTGGGTTTGGTTATTTAAAGATGAAGGTTAGACAAAAATATATTTAGAGGTCGTCATGGCGCAGCTTTACAACGTATTACTGTAAATGCAACGGTTGTGGGTTCGATTCTCATTCATTCACTTATAAAATTGATAATAAATAAATAAATAATTTTTCATTTATAAATCATTGAAATATTATCTTTGGAGTGAATTAGTATATTTAGAATCACCCTCATTTATCCAGACTGGTAGGGGAAATGAGAGCGATAAATTTGCAAGATACCTTTAAAACGACCTCACTGTCTAAAATCTAAATTAATTCAAATTAAATCGGCTTCACGCAGCATCCTGCACACAGCAGGGTAGGCAGAGGACACCTAGTGTTAAGACACTCCATTCCGCACTTTCTGACGAATTCTGGAGGCGGATTGCGTGTTGAGTACCTCATTTATTTTTTTTTCAAATGTGACATTAATGCTGTAAGCCTTATTGGCTTTTACAGCGATACCGGTTGGGTAGGGAAGAGGGTACTCTTTCCCTGAGGAATAATCAGGCACTGGCGCCCCCTAGCGGGGCTCGAACCTCGGCCTACAGCCTTCGATCGGATTGGGTGAGTACCTCACTGTCTAAACTTGTATATATAGAAGAACCTAAGAATAAAACGGATATGATAAAGAAACAGACACAAAGACAGACAGACATGACTAATCTATAGGGATACTGTTTTAAACCCACGACAATGGAACCCTAAAAACCAATTACTTTAGTTCCTTCTAATACTGAGTTGGACGTAACGTGACGCGGCTGTATCGCGTTTCACGTTATTGGTAGTTATAGTTCACGCCAAATTATGGGAAAAACAAAAACAGACACACAACATTGAATTACTTAGCAGTTTTGTTTGTGAATATAGAGCGGTGGTGTTAAATTAAATCTTCGTGCGAGTCCAAGATTCTGTTCCTGATTAGGGTATTATTTCTACATTTGTTGATCTTTTTAGTTTCTTGTTTTTGGTCCTACCCTCGTGGTGCAGTGGTACAATGTCTAACTGTAACAGCGACAGTTGTGAGTTCGGTTTCCTTTACCTATCGAGCTATAGATATATGAGATATAGAGTGAAGTTAAAACAAGAACTCTCCGTTCTTGTTCTCCGTTTTGGAGGCAATACTTGTTGTCACATAAATTTGAAACGATGTGTTGGTATTGAGAGTAAATACTCAACGCCGCATATCATCCTAATAGGAAGTAGAAAAATTAAAAATATTAAAATAATAATTAGAGAATTGAGAAGAAATCTTCGCATTGGTGACGAAGCAAAGCGCACCATTGATTTCCGCCACTTACCAGTAACACGCATTACCTCGAGAATTCGACGGAAAGCGATAAGCCAAAGCGTCTTAATAAAAACGGAGATGTCTTAGCACCAGGTTCCCAAGTTCCTTCTTAAAAGGAGGGTTGATTTTGTTACAAAAGTATAAAATATCTTTATCCAACACAAGCACAGATTCTCATTAAATCAAAATTAACTTTGATCCAAACTGCGTTATAAGCCAGCGTGTATTAAGTTTAAATCTAGTAACAAGTAAGTCCGTAACTACGCGCATAACTTAACATGTTCCCGCATATTATAGTTAGAACTTAAATTCTTCTTCTTAACTTATTTTATGTTAACATTTCACTTGAACTAGAAATGTCTTAAATAGAATATAAATAAAAATTAAACGACTACTATAAGAGAAGAAGGTCATAAATTCGTCTGTATTTTTTTAATACAAAATTTCAAAATATTACAATAACTAATTGTCTGTAAAGTACCAACTATAGAGAACGTGTACTAACATGAACGATAATTTTATATGGTAACTTCATAAATGAATATATAGAAAATAACAACATACTTTTAAAATTAATCAGCTTATTGTATCCCGCACACAGCAGGGTAGGCAGAAGGAACCTAGTGTTAAGTCCGTTCACTCCGTTCCCCACTTTGTTTTGGGAGGCATTGCGTGGCAGAACTCAATGCCGTGCTTTACCTCGAAACGAGAGCGAAGAAATGGAAATATAAACGTAAATAAATATTCATATAATTTTAAGAATCGAATTGTATTATTATCACTGAATTGTGATTATTTGGTATAACACATAAAAAGGAATTTAAAATTTCATTTCTTTCAATAAATCTATATTTATTTGCACTCTTTAATTCAAATACTTTCTAACTGAAACTCTACAGATTAACACGTTACAAACCAAACGCTTACCGACGTTACACGGTAAACGTTACCGACCATGCCTCTCTAACCTTTGCGCCGCGCTCTCGCTTGCTCGCTCAGCTCAGGCGGAACGTGACAATAAGTTATGCTGCTTCATGTATGCAGCCTGTGTACATCGATTTATTTTGATAATTATTATATCATTATTACAAATATTTTATTGTTATGTCACAAGTCTGGGATAAAAGTAAAACGGAGTGTCTTAACACTCCCAGTGGAACCCAGGGAATTCATCCCTCTGCCTATTATATCTCCAATATACAAGAGGTATACGGGATACAGATATACGTGAAGCTACAAAAAGTACAAATGAATATTAAAATATTCAGATGCAAAGCGATTTTCATTCTGAAATTGTAAATTAAAATATGATTTTGGCCAGGACCAGGTTCCAACTGAAAAATAATCCCAAGACGATTTGCGAAGAGGCAATTTATATTTCTTGGAGATTCACTGTAAATTTGAACGTGGCCACGATTACATTTAGGTCCTTTTGGGCTATGTGGCCTGAATTTAAAATGTACAGCTAAAGTATTAAGTAATCCTTTATATTTTTTTATATTATTGATATAACAATTAAATTTGTAATATAAAAAAGAAGAAAACTGGGAAAAAACTGGAAAAAAAAAAGAAAATTCGGGGAAATGAGCTATTTTCGTTTTTGCTATTCAACATAGAATATTTGAAATTATATTTGCGTGGAAAATATAGAATAGTGTTTTGACACTGGGTTTTCTATAACCAGATTAGCGGGATAAAGCGTGAAAATGTCTATTTTACGCTGATAAAAGAGTCTGATTATAAACATAATGATTCAGAATTCTCTATCGATTAAGCTAATTGCTTTTTTGTCAGTATCGTTATTTTTCTAGTCAAAACAAACCAGCTGATTTAAAAAAAATAAGGTAGTGACCAATCTTTATATCTCTACGTAAAACGTTGCTTTTAAATTCACATGTAGATTTTACTTCAAAAATGTAGATTTTTATGAAGGCAAAATTCAAATACATAGGTAGGTACTAGATATAGCGTACCACAATCGTTCCGAGAGCTTTTATCGAATTCAATAGGAAATGTATTTTTAGAGAAACATCTAAACGGGTGAAATTTGTATGAGTTTATTGTATGAAAATGTATGAATGGAATAGATTTGTAAGTAAAATGGGGGCTGTTGATAAAGATATTTATTATACATATAATAATAAAATGTTAGGTAACTGTATAGAATTTATGAAAATATCCTTAATATTGTAAACAGATTTTATTCCCCACTTTCCGCCGATTTGATGAGGCTTTGCGTGTTAGGTTGCGGAAGTCAACGCCGTGCTTCGTCTCGTTCCCAGAGCGGAAATAAAAATATAAAAAATTCTTTCCTATGAAACGTGAATCGAATCTGCAACCACTGTATTTGTAGTCGCACGCTTATGCCCCTGAGCCAAAACGGCCTCAATAATATATAGAGCATATACATACGTGCCCATTTCTATACGACTATATTCATAATATTCCAAGCTACCCATAACAGGTTTAGAAAAAAGTAAAAGGCAAAATTTGGTAACACGCCAAAGCTCTTATGTTTTTGTGTTAAAATAATATCGTTCGATATCGCCCGCGGTCCGAATCGAAACGGTTTCGAAAATTTCTGCGTATTTGTTTTAAATGTTATTTTGTTTTGTTTTCAAATTGTTTTCCGCTGACCTTTGATGGGAATCCCAATATATGTATTTGTATTTACTTTGTATGTATTTGTTTGACTTTTTTGTTTTTGAGGTTGTTTCATTTTGAATATTGTGTAGAGCAAAATATCATCAGTTTTTATCGATGACACTTCAGAATTTGAATTTTAGTCAATTTTTTTAATATATACAGATTTTGCGGGTAAAATGGCAGACCTCAACGCCGTGACTTATCTTGTTACCAGAACTAGTATATGAAAAAAAATCAACTTGATTCAATTCTTTAAATATGCGAAATAACTCTAACGTTTTTCAGCTTTACGCTATGTTCCCGTATTTAGCAGGGTAGGCCGAAGAAACCTAGAGTTAAGACACTCCTTTCCCCAATTTCCGCCGAATTTTCCAGACATTGCGTGTAGAGTGGAACTTATACCGCACTTTGCCTTTTTACCAGCCACAACTGTCGAGCTCACAATCACACGCTTATGCCAGGGCGACAGCCACTACTAACTAATATATAATTTATACAAGAAAAAATCCCCAAAAGAATAGAATAATGATCCAACGTTGATACAAAAGGTGGCTAGCATTAATAAGATGGAGATCGTTAGGAATAGCTACCGTCAGCGCTGGATATGTGATTTTTCAAGTACAAGTTTCCTCTAACAAAAACTGTAAGCGATTTATATAGGAAGGTAAGGCTATTACTGTAACATATTGCATGGACTTGAGAGTGCCGACTATATCAGTTACTTATATGGGTATTGGGAGTTATCGATAATCAGCTTCACGCTGTATCCCGCAAATAGCAAGCTAGGCAAAGGGAACCTAGTGATAAGACACTCTATAAGTGGGGAACTTATTGGGGATAAAGTTTTCGATAATCTTGAAAGCTGGAGCGGACTACAAGTTGAGAGGTTTTGGAGAATAAAGTGTTAAGATACTATTTATTTTTATGGTTAGTGTTGTATTTCAGCGTGTTGTCGAAAATCAGAGGTGCAATTAGTTTTATCAGATATATTTTTAGATGTTCTGCCATGAGAAAACA
>DWGR01002760.1:0-13136 GCA_018247715.1 Heliconius burneyi | reverse complement strand
AGAAATAACGGCGCTGAAATACTGTTGAAGTAATGTACGTACGTACTGTGATTTATTGGAAATAATTTATGTTTTATTATAGGAAACATAGTTACTAGAAATATTATTTATAAATAAATCAGCTTCATCCCGCTGTATCCCGCACAGGCAGAGAGAATCTAGTGTTAAGACACTCCGTTCCCCACTATACACCGAATTCTGGAGGCATTGAGTGTTGAGTTGCGGAACTCAACACTGCGCTTTGCCTTGACACCAGAATAAGAAATGAAAATATAAATTTAAATAAATATTTCATGTCCTCGAATGGGGAAAGAACCCATAACCTGTCGCGTTTACAGTCACACATTGTACGCCTCCGCCACCACTGGCTCCTTTGTATTTGTAATATATCTAGATGTTTAGGTCATGGGGCAACAGCTGATTGTTTTCACGACGGCTGTGAGTTCGAATGTGGACTATGATGTATCAGAGATAGTTTATTTGTGGATGTTTCTAGATTATTTCTGCTTATTTTGTTATAAATAAGAACTGATCAAGTACGAGTCGTACTCGCCCACCGAGGTTTCCGTAATCTTGAAATTCTCAGAATTGTACCTCAAAGAAACCTCAAAGCTTAAATTTGCGGTTTATATGAAATACCTATATATTTTCAAATATCGGAGTATTTGCTTTATATGTATTGTAAGTGCTAATTTAATGCCAAATTGTAGGTCGATGGGAAGTACCTTATTGGTTTTGATGACGTGTATTAAATACAAAATGGAGCCAAAACCTTATCTTATCTTTTTATTGCGTTGACATAGAACCTCCATGTTATTGTGTTTCTTATTACCTCAACACGATGATGAGATAGTCTTGGCAGACGGACCTTGCTCTCCGTCTGTCAAAATCGTGATATCAAGGTTCCGATTTTACCTTTTGTGATACGGGACCCTAATTTTAGACTTAATTTAAACTAACTTTGCAATGTTCATCAAAGCTTTCAAAAGAAAGGGGGCCATTCTTAACGGCTTATTTAATAAAAACACATACCACTCTTCATTATAATAATATTTTCTCATAAAACCCGACGGACGGTAGCATGACAAGTTAAATGCGGCATCCTGTAAATTTTCTTGAAACTAGTTTTCTTAGGCTTAAGAGATCATTAGCAAAACGGTCTTATTTCTATATTGGTTTCCACTTTCGCTAACCTCTTGACAAAGTGGTAATTGCACTTTTAATGGTATAACCATTAAAAGAAATATTGAAGAAATGTATAGAATTCTTCAGGTTAACTTAACAAACAAGGGTATAAGGAGGCACTAACAGCTTTTAATAGATTTTCTGATCATTCATCGTCAAAGATGAGAATCAAAAAAGAAGATAATCACAAAGCAGATTAAGTATCAGTCGGACTCGCCCACTAAGGCTTCTGCACCAATTTCAAGGTCAACGGGAAGTACGAGATCGAGTGCCAGCCGGACTCGTCCACTGAGACTTCAACATTAGATAGGACAACGGGAAGTGCCTACAACTCATAAAATTGATAAATTTAAGCTTGCGCCTATGCTCGCGGTAATGGCAAAAAACAAACTTGAAGATTTTTTTTTGTTTTTTTTTTTTCAATAGTTTTACTGTACACGACATTCTTCAATCACTCAAAATTCGACTTAAAGAAAATTTTACAAATGTATGCTTAATATATGTAATAAGTTTAAGTTGCACTAATGTGCCTCTGCGCCACGACTGGCCTCTACATACATAAGTATATTTAATAGTTTCCCATACAAATGTTGCCATATCAAAATACACAATCAGCTATATTTGACGCATACGGTCGACCATTCTAACTTCTACATACGTACGCTTCATTGAAAACGGAAGGAACAATACGGTACTATCTCTAAGAACGTCAGCGCGGAATATGGTGGTGTTAATATTATAATATAAATATCGTGATTTCCGTGGGTTTATGCATAAGATTGTTTAAATGGGTCTTTTTAGACCAAAATTTACTTTGACGTAGGTAATGTTAAAAATACTTAAAAACTTTTATCTTTGCATAAAAACTTTCAAATGTAATGAGGGGATTTCAACACGCCCTTCTTTGAAACCGTCCAAGCCGTTTGGACCACTAAGGCATAAGTTCTCATCAAGCTGCGTCGACATTGTTTTGTTTTTTCTTCTTCGCTTGTCACATTTTTTTGTTTTTTTCTTCTTGGATTTCCTAGCTATAAGAAAATAGGCAAGAAACTTAGTAATAAGACACTCCATTCTCCACTTTTAACTTATAGAAATATTGCGTGTTATTCGTCGGAACTAAAAGTTTTACCACAGAGGAGAAATAAAACAAAATAGGTTCAAATTCAGCTTTCCATTCCTCTAAACGTTTAATATAATTAAAATAACTATAAACAAAAAAAACCTAAGTGATTTATCACTTAGGTTTCATAATCCTGCAAAAATACTCTAGAAACATACCTAAATCTTACCCACGACAAATCCTGACGCATATCCCTGACAAAGTACTAATATAAAAGGAAATGGACATAAGAAAACCATTCGCCATATTTCTTAGAAGTCACAACTTAGCAAATAAAAGTATAAAGAAATGTATAGGTTCTGACAACTTGTTTTGAGTTTACACGACAGAAGGTATTTAGTTTCCTGTGGAGGATGCTGTGCTGTGTACCTTTTTTAATCTCGTATTGTAATATGAATATTCATTTTAAAATGACATATTTTTTACCTTTACACTCACTCGTATCCCGCATAGAGCAGGATATATAGAGAGAACCTGGGAATCTAAAGTCGAGGCACTCCGTTTCTATTAACTATCTCCGTTTCTGTTGACCACTTGAAAATAATAATATAAAATAATGCAGCTAATTCTAAATAAAACTTTTAAACACGCAACTTCCGTTCAAAAGTTTGTTATAAAAGATGTTATCAAAATACTTTTATTGCATTAGCCACTTGCCAATTTACTTTGTTATTTTATTTTTACTTCTTTACTCCGTTCCAAGCTGTCGTGGCGCAACAGCGTAGCGTCTGAAATGCGCAATAGTTGTGTTTAGTTCAATCTCCAGTCGGGAGAATAGTTGTTTCTTATCTGGTTAGCAAACACAGCGTGGCGTAGAGTTCCGCCACTCAACGCACAATGCCTTCAGAATTCGGCAAGGAACGGAGTGTCTTAACAATAGGTTCACTCTGCCTACCCTGCTGCGTGCGGGAACACGCACGTGCGGGGACAGCGTGAAGCTGATTTATTTTATTAATTTTTTGTGTTTATTTTATAAATTTTAAAATGCTTCTATTATGCAAATAAATGTGTTTTACATGGATGTATCCCTTTACTTTTTCGTTCCTCCAATTATGTCCCAGAGTGTATTCCTAGAATAAACCATTTCAAGCTTATACCACGACGTCCTCTCGAATACACGTCTCGTCGCTACTATCTAATCATCATATAACAACTTTACGGTAAATAACATTTAGATGTAAATCAAAATGGACGTTCATACATATATATGCAGAACAGATTGGCCTCTAGCTTATACGCCAATAACTTTTAATGTATTTCTATTGAATAATAATCGTTAAAGTCTTTTATATGAAATTCATACTTCAGAGGCACAACTGCGACTGTAAACGCGATAAATTGTGGTTTCTTGGAACAATGTCTCCAGAATTCAGAACAAAATGAGGAACAGTAGTGTCTTAATGGTAACCGAGTGCCTTAAAGCTAAGTACTAGGTTCAACTGCCTACCCTGCACGAAGACTAGATAAAAAAATTGTGATGCCTCGCAATTTCGCTTGCATGTCAAAATACATGTTTTTTGGGATATAAACGGGCATATTGTTTTTCAAAGAAGTATTTTATTTTCAAGAAATCATAGGCCATAGATATAAGTATATGATTTCAATTTCATTCCGATTTCTCCAAGCATTCCTGAGTTCATTTCAGGCTCTCGACAAACAGACAGACAGACAACAAAGTGCCTTAAAAACTCTAAAAACAATTCCTTTATTAGTTATATTAAAAATTGAAATAAAGTCTTCGTAAGCAACTGCTAAATTATTATAAGACGAGCTGACGCAGCGTGATTCGATACCGATACAACCAGTTCGTTCATATCCTTGTACACATAACACATATTTATCTGACTAGCTTCTTGTGAAAAAACATGTTAGATTAAACTATAAAACAGATTTACGCATAAGTTAACGGTCGCGCTTATTTAATTTTAATTTTCTCGCGTCTAAAATACAACCTGGTGTTATAACACTCAGTCCCCATTTAGTCACTTCCATGCCCCACTTTCCGAATTCTGGAGTCATTGCCTGGTGAGTGGCGAAATTTAACGCTGCGATTTGCATGGCCACCAGAGCGAAGAAATATAAATATAAAGAGAGAACATGTTGTACAGACAGTCCTTCCTTCCGATCCGATCCCAATTGCTATCTAATTTTCTGGTAAGGTATCCCAACCAATCCTATCTCAATAACGGTGGGAATACTAATTCATTGAAATATTTAAAGTCATTAATAATTTCATACTATTACCAATAGTAGCAGCACCAGCTTTGTAACAAAAACTAATATTAGTACAAATATGATTCTTACAAGAAATCATATCTCTAAAATTAGTGGACAATTAAAAAAAAGTGATCGGCTCCCATTTTTTTTATATCATGCTGTATACAGCGTAGGAAACGCTGTATAAAAAAAACTATGTTCCTCAGTTTTCGAAATATTTTGTGTTAAACACCGCAATTCAAAGTCTCGCTTTACCTTATGAGCCATAGATAATAAAAAAAATATTTCTCTGGTAGGACTCGAACCGACAATTGTTGACGCAACAACAGCAAAAATATTAATAATTAAAAAACATAAATCCTAAATGAAGAACACTGTTTATTCTCCAGCAAAATGCAATAAATAATTACAGTATTCCCAACGAAAGAACATTCTTCATAATGTCCACTTTATTCAACAAGTGTTTAATTATAAACTCTGTGGTCAAGATCAGTATCTGCAGTATGTAAGTTAATACGATACATTATCGCTGTTTTGACGTTGAAATATGAATTGAATAGAATAGAATTTATTTACTTGAATAATTAGCGTGAGATCGTTGTAATTTTTTTTATGGAAAAGGACATGGCAAACGAGCGTACGGGTCGCCTGATGGTAAGTGATCATCGCCGCCCACGACCCCGCGTAACACCAGAGGAGCTACTAGTGCGTCGCTAGCTTTTGAGGTGGTTGGGCGCCGAAGCCCGGCATTACCTAATACAAAACGCAGTGACATAAAGCCACTTCTTCACGTCGGTTTTAAATACCGGGGGTGGTAATGATCCGGTCGAATCTGCCCATGCGTGTTGTCATTGCTGGCGACGTGACTCTCCCACTCGTACTCTAGTCGCCTCTTACGATACCACCAGTACCAGGGTGATCCTATTCTAAGCCGGGAACACATTGCTTTTGACTTATTTTTAAAGTTCGAAAAAAAAAGGACACTTATAGGTTAATTTGTCCGTCTTTCAAGATCATTTATAACGAGATTGCATAGAAATATGAAGCTGAATTTATTACATATTAAATATTCAGGTCTACGGTAGCTGAGAGAGCATAAAAGTCAAGCTCAGTTCACATATATAACGCTGTATCCCGCACGAAGCTGGTACCTGGCATTTTGAATTGGTAGGCAACCTGGCATTCTTGTGTTAAGATACTTTCGTTCACCACTTCCCACCGAACTCTGGAGGTATTGCGTGTTGAGTGGAGGAACTCAACACCGCGTGCTGTCTATAAGAACGAGTAATTAAAAATAATTTAAATATAATTATTCTCCTGGTTGGCAATGTTGTTTTGTGGTAAATGGGGAACATTAGGTTCTTTCTGCCTACCCTGCCATATAACAGTAGCTAGATATTTATAATTCTTGACAAACATACACTTAAACCAACTCCGCACATGTAACGCAGGATACAAGTAGATTGATGGTAATATTGCATAATGTCTGGAATTAATGCGTATCTACATAATGGTCAGTTACATATACGCGTGTCCAGTCTAATCATGATATAACTTTATTATGAGATCGTTTCCTTTGAAAATGTCTTTTTTATTGGTGATATATTATAAGGAGTTAGTCCTAGAGTACCACTATAACTGGAATTGGGGTTAAGTTACTTTTAATTTGATCGGAAGTTGATGGGTGTGCAGTTTGCTGCCGTGTATCAGATACAGTAAGCAATTGTTACCAACGTGTAGCCTATCAAGTCACTACCAAGATAATCTTGTTTCAGATTAAAAATATGATTCAGTATATATTTTTATAGCATATATTCAATTTTCACATTCATCTTGTATATTAAATCCCAGAAAAAAAAAATTAAAAGAAAAGAACAAAAAGTGTTTTGGTTATAAAAGCTAAAACATTTTTTTCTATTTCACCTCCTCCCATGTGCTATTTTTTTTTATCAGCTTCACGCTATATCCCGGACATAGCAGGGTCGCAATGCCACCAGATTTTGGCGGAAAGTGGGCAATATAAGTGTCTTAATAGGAACGGAGTAGCTTTACATTAGGTTCCCTCTGCTTATCCTGCTGTATGCTGGACTATATAATTTGAAACACAAAGAACGTCTCTACCATAGCTATCGGAATTAGACCGTAGTAATGTTATATTTACACTTGCCGCTCCATTGCCTACAATGTGTTCAACCGGTTTTAGATTGTGCTTCTCAAACTATGAATTGCATCCTTAGCATGTCTAAGGGTTCTTAGTGATGAGTCACTCCGTCGCTTTGCCTTCTATATTCCAGAAATTATGGTGAAATACATCAAAAGTGAAACTATTCGTGTAATTGCACTTTAACAACTTTCGTTATTCAAAAGCTATGAAGACAAGAAATAGGACCTTTATAAAGATGGGGCATTGTAGAACTATGGGACTTTGTAAGCGCGATAGTTGTAACATAAGTTCGATTCCTGTTCGAGGCAATACATTATAGTCAAGTAATCGTTTTAGTACTAAAATTTAAAAAAATACGTTCTTAAATGTTAATATAATTTATATAATAATGTACATATTATGAGGAATGTCTAACCTTTGAAAGGTCACAACGCTATAGAATATCTTTGTTTTTGTCTCGCATTAGCAATAGCCTGCGGGACGTGTCGTGGAATTTTAAGTATCATTAATATAAATTGAAACGTCGTGGCGCAGTGCCACAGCGTGTGTCTTTAAACGAGATGGTAGTAGCTTTAATTCCGACGAGGGTTAATGAATTATATAATATTTTCATTGTTTGTCTCTGGCAATTATACAATGTGTGGGGTTGAGTTCCTCTACTCAACAAACCCACGGGAAGCTAAAAAAAACTAATGGTGATTTTTTTGTTCCAGGTAAGAAGAAAATTACGCTTGGAGTATTCGTAGAAAATTTTATGGGTATTTTTTATTGTTAGGTATAGTTTATTGAGTTAGCAGAGAACGATCGGACGATCATATTTCAAATAAATAGATTAAAGATTAAATTAAATCAAATCAGCTTCACCTCTTCAGGGTAGGCAGAGGGAACCTAGTGTTAAGACGACACCAGAGCGAAAAAATTGAAATTTAAACGTAAATAAATATTTCACTTCCTCGAGTTTAGATCGAATCCACAACTATCGCGTTACAGTCACACCCTTGAGCCGCTTCGCCACGACAGCCTACATTAATTAAAATGAAATTAAATTCCCGCTTTAGAGAACTTTCAATCTTACTTCGTATAATTTAAAGAAAAACTGAATTCCTAAACTTGTTTGCTAAAATAAATAAAATTTAAATAATAATTTATAAATTTTATCTTTACAAGTGTGTTTCTATCTTCCACGCAAACTTTGAGGAGCTCAACATCAGATGAACTCAGGTGATAATAGGCGTAATGTAGTGGCTTGTAGTCGTCTGAGATTGTAGTACTTAGTTTATGAGAAAATTGAGAACGAATACTTATATATATATAATTATCATGTCTTATCTTTTATTTGTATTTCTATCTTATATTGAAATTTTTATCTGAAACCAAGTCGTTGCTCGTGTGGACGGAATTATCTTCAGCGTTTCTTCCCGTTCCCGTTGGAAAGCCCCCCTTAGTGCACTCTTACAGTAACTTAAATAAAAATTCAGCTTATTACTCACAATTATGTCAAAGAATAGAATACAGTTATTCCATAACAGAAAAAATATTCCGACAACGGAATTTCTTTTCTGTGTGCAATAAAGTATTCTATTCTAAAAAATATCTAACTAAACTAAACTAACTAACTAAAGTCCACACAACTGTTAATAATTATTCCATACTTTTGATATGATATGCTTATTTTGATTACCAAAACGAATTTTGAATACGAATTGGTTATGGTCAGCCCCGGGAATCGACAATCACAGGTCGAATTAAGCAATTTTGTTTCGATTTTTTGTCACACCTGAAATTAAGTTGCGGAACCTTAGAGTAAAATTAAAGTATTTTTGATATTATCATCTTAATCATCATCAGTAAACATTTTAATTCGAGTAATACAATCGGTAGATACAATCTAAGTATATATCTTAATTTTGCAGCAGGGTATGCAGAGGGAACCTAGTGTTTAAGCACTCCGATCCCCGCTACTATGATTTTTTTTTAATTGGTATCAAATTACAGTAGATTTTTACCAAATTTAGACTTATAAATATTTCATTGAACACGTGTTTCACCCTCTAAATTAAAAATAACATCATAAACATATTTAATAAATATTCGCATAGTTCAAGCGGCCAAAGCCGCCCAGGTCGGCTAGTATACTATATAACTGAAACGTTAAACATGTCATTATTTTGCTTGTGTCCCAGCGCCATGACCAGTCATCACACAAGCGTGATGCTGTCAACGTGACAGATTGTGGATTCGATTTCCATTCGACGAAATTAAGTATATTTTTCATTTCGTAAGTAGAGTGATCCAGTCCGTTCGACGGCCGCAAGCCGAAGTTCGAGTCGCGCAGGGGGAGCCCTTACAGTCATTGATTTCCTCACAGGCAGCCACTTAGTGCTTGCATTTCTTCAGGGACAGAGTACCCTCTCCCCTACCCAACCGGTGTCGATGTAAAAGCCAATAAGGCTAACAGCATTAACCTCATGTTCGAGAAAAAAAAAGTAGGGACACAAAACGCGGCGTTGATTTGCGTAACTCAACACGCTGTGCTTCCAGAATACGGCGGAAAATGGGGAACGGAGTGTCTTAACACTAAATTTTATTGTAGGTACAATGTGAAGCTAAAAAAATATAAAAATATCTAATATATTAAAAATAATTTGAACTTACATCCATCGCGTGTTATACTTACTCAATACATATTTTGTTTCATTTTTTGTCCAGGCAAATTATAGTGATGTACTTTTTAATTATATAACGACGACTGATCTATCTATAATTATATATTAGACGTTTTTGTGGCAACAATCATAAATGTACGTCAGTAATTGTACCATACGGGGTCCTTGATCTTATGCGACTGTAGAGATTCGACGTTATCGATGTTTATTTTTTATTAAAAAAAAACATTTTTAAAGATTCACGTTCTATTCCAGTTATGGCAAGGTATTTGGAGGGGAGGGGGTAAGGGTATTCCGTTCCCTACTTTCTACCCAATTTTTGAGACATTGTGAGTGGCGGAACCCAACGCCGTAATTATCACCATATATTTAAAACAAAACCATATGTATAGTTTGTATCTCGTCCAAGATACGCTTTTAAATCCCGGTTTGATAGATTTAATTAAGTTTCTTAAAAATAAAGCTTGCGCTTTATCTTGTTACTAGAGCGAAGAAACGATAATTGTTCATTTCTTCAGATGAACCCAGAAGAACCCACGTTGCGTTTACAGTCAGAGACTGTGCCACTGCACCACAACGCTATCAGAATGTATAAATATTTACGTTATGTTAACGATGTTAGCAAAACGTGAATAAACGTAATCTTAAATTCAATTTATAAAACTATCGATACGCGACATCACTATTTTTAAAACAATAGCCGCCATTAATTCTCACGGTGCAGAACCATCGAATTCCCACACCTAATAACACGAGATGCACATATTATATTGCACAAAACATATTTGAATACCAAATTGATGAATGGACGTGTCATGAATTTTAAAATGATATTGTATGTATATTTAAATATCGATAATTTACTTCCTGCAACACTATTATTATAAAAACACACATACGTACAACGATTTATTTTACCAAGGTTATAGTTTTAAGTTGCTTAAAATAATGATTAAATGTTAATTAACGTTTCTGAGTTTGAAACTTTATCTAAATAAGAAAAAAAAACACAAAATATAGGCACTTTCTTTCTAAACTATTTTTATTTTACATTTTTTTTATCAAGTTAATGTTTTGACACGCTTTCATTACCGATAAACTTTGCGGTCAAATATAATGGCAGTTAGTTATAGAAAATTACATTTTCTAACCGACATTTTCTTTTAAATAAATATAATTTAAATATTTACTTATTTTTCGTATCACTTATCCCCACATATAGCAAGGTAGGCAGAGAATATCACCAAATGTTAAAACACTTTGTTCCCACTTTAACATTTTACACTTGGAGTTGTGAAAATCAACGTTACTGCGTGTGACAGTAAGCGCGATGCTTGCAGATTCGATCTCCATTCGGGAGAGAGAATTATTTTTTACAATTCGCATTGTGGTAAATGTGTCCACATACTAGGTTCTCCCTATCTGCCGAACGTTAAAATTAATAAAAATTACAAATATTTTTTTTTACTTTTCGCACAAGTTTTGTCCGTTATACTGTATACATAAATATCTAAAGAATTGAAAATAAAAACCAGTCAAGTGCAATTTGGACAGGATTGTAGGGGAAATAATAGAAATTTTACTAGTTACAAACTAAAATTTACTGTTGTATGCACTAATTTTGTATGAAATTAGTCCATCGTGCGACCATTCAGTTCAGTTCAGTTCCCACTCGAGGGAGTAAGTTATTTTTTGGTACGTGGGACACAGTGTCAAATTATTATTTCTAGCCTATATTATCTTTTGTACCAAATATTAGAATTAAGAAGAAAAGAGGACCATTTTTTCGCTCTATTTATTCAATAACAGTAACTTTGGTCTCAATTTTACATACTAATGTGAATAAGCGGAAGTAACTTTTGTAGCGAGACGTCGAGATATAATTATGTATATCCTAGTTTTCTAATTTCACACATCTTCCTATCAATTAGAATGTTATTTATTTGCTTGTGTAATAGACTTATGCGATCTTCTCTTACAATTAGGATAAAGAAGGTTTTGTACGTTTGTTTGTAATAGATAAACTCAAGAAGAGTCTTTTACGGTAGGACGATGTTGACGAGTTTCGTAAATTTTCAATACTAAGGCTTCGCCCGCTTGTATTGCATAATTATTATTTTTCTCATGTGATTACATACTTTCGTGATTTTAAAACATTAGCATTTCAAAGATAATATCCAAACATTGAAAATTAAATTTCTGCGATAACACACAGATAGACAAACAGAAAAAAAAATAAAAGTCAACGTTTGATTCTGTTACATCACATTAAGAAATAACTCCAATAACAGACTTTCTTATGTACAGACAGCGAAGAGTTACAGTTTTATTATACGTGTAGAAGTAACATAAAAAGCCCAAAATTATAACTTATCTTATTATATCACAAAAAACTTAGTTTACTATAATACAATTTATACTACCACTTTTCCGGCGTTGAGTTCTGCCACTCAACACGCAATGCCTCCAGAATTCGGCAGAAAGTGGGGAACAGAATGCTTAAACACTAGGTTTTCTTTGCTTACCCTACTGCGTGCGGAATACCACGTGAAGCTGATTGAACGTTTTTTTAATATTTTTGCTATGTAATATAATCAATTCTGAACGTCATAGATACGAGGATAAATGCTTAGTATATTTTTATACACATAAACCAAAAGAGAGGAGGTTCTGGTATTTTAACTTCAAAAAATTTACTTCTCAGTTCGACTTAACAGTAGAAGTATTTCTTATAAATTTCCCCACGCACTGCCAAATTTTTAAGACATTGAGAGTCTAACGCCACACATTGCCTTATTACCAGAGCAAGAAAATGAAAATACTAAATAATTACTTTCTCCAAATGGGAATCGAACGCACAACCGTCGGGTTTACAATGCGCCACAACGGCGTTATGGCCTTATCACTATATTTAAATCCAATTCGAACCCCACTACCTTCGCGACTACAGGCAGGCACTTGCCATTTGAGACATTACTGTGCTTAAACGCTGTATGTATGTATGTATAGCTAGCTATAGCTATTAAACGTGAAATTATCAATTATTCATTATAAATGATTGGTCGCCAGCGGCCGGTAGCTAATAAGAAAATTATCGATAATATGGCGATACGATCACATTGTTCTGAGAAAGCTATAACGTTAATGTACCATTATTAGGGGCCAGTTCTCCTTATATTGGGGTTGAGTTGGGATTTTGAGATTTTGTTATTATATATAGGCGTATTGCTATATGAAAGGTTGTGAGTTCGAATTGTAGATAGGGTAAAGTTTATTTTTATAATATAGGTATTTTTTAGCTTCACAGCAAGGTAGAGGGTAATAAGTGTTAAGTTCTACCCCAGTTTCCATCGAGCTCAATATCGAATTGTCTTGTAAAAAGACCGAGCATATAAAAATATTTCATTAATATATGGAGATTGGGGTAGATAGGATATTAATAAATTAAAAAAATATAATGGGTATGTATTGTAAAAAAATTAAAATATAAAATTTTAGAAAAAATCCGTATCAAATTTAGTTCACCCAATCAACACTAAAGTAACAAACATAAAAAAATACAGTCTTATTCATAACCTCCTTTTACAGAAGTCTGTTAAAATGGCAAAAAAATCCGTTCTATGGGAAAATCTCGAACCCACGACCCTTTATACCTAAACAAGATCTCAAATGAACACACATTAATTCATAATGACTGGCAACATTACAAGAAAATCATAAAACGTTTTTCCCAATAACTAGAAAATAGTTAAAAATTATATACAATAGTAGAAATAAATGTATC
>DWGR01002759.1:0-13141 GCA_018247715.1 Heliconius burneyi | reverse complement strand
GATCTCTTTTTTTTACATGTATTATATTATTGTATATAGTTATATTTTTTTTTACCGGTCAATTTCCTTCGTGTGTTTTCCATACAACGTGACATTGGCGAAATGAATTGTGCTCAACTGGCACGCTTGAAACGCCATAAAGCAAGAAATCAATCAATCAATCAAAGGCCATCGTAACGAAGACAGGACAAAGGTGATTATAAACGCTATTTCCTATATTCCCCCTATAATAAAAGAAAATTGACTGAAGGTAGTACAAACGTAGGTTCCTGGTCGACTTTTCACTATGTAATAAAATCTAAGAAACTGAATTTGTACCCATTTGTAATTTTGTTATTGTATGTTCACGGAACTTTACAGTTCTATGTAGTGTAAAAGATAATACAATAACATGGTATCGTTGAGCTGCCCTGATGATGAAGCCAGCACCTGAATAGTGAAGCTCTAAAGAAGCTGTAAGAAAATCACTCTAGTTTGGTCTTGTATGATTTTATAGCTCTGAGAATTCTACAGCACTTGTAGCAATAGTGCAAAAAAGCTTGTTTTATTAATATTTTTTTAAATGTATATTATGTATACAAAAAAAATATTGACATTATTTAAATTTCAGTTAACAAGCTTGTTTATAAAATATAAAATAGTCACCTTTCCTACTGTATAATGTAAAATTCTTCAGTGTGGTTGGCTTATATTTTCAGTGATATCAATCTGATGAAGTTATATTCAATGGAATATATTTTTCACTTAGATAGTAGAGAAATGGATCTATATTTTATATATTTTAGAGACATATGACCTATGTTCCCAGGTGTATGTTGAGGCCGACGTGCATCATCGATCGCAATGGACCAACGTTTGGTTTTTTGATGAGTTTTTCTTCGCCACAGACTTGTCCTTGCCTTTTGATCTTTTGTTTTTATTACTGATGTTCTTGGCTTTTGTGAAGTGAAAAAAATCATAATAGTTGTACTTTCGATTCTCATTTGGGAGAATAAATTATTTCCATTTTCGTGTTGTGGCGAGACAAACAATTTTGTTTGTTATTGAGGAACGAGAAATTGAAAGAAATGTGTTGATGCCAGGTTTTCCCTTCCTAACCTGCTATGTGGGAAAAAGGTTGTTAGTGGCGTTTCACGCAAAACCATTTCCTTGAGTAATATTTAATTCCACGTCCGACATATACTATGTTATTCAAATTTTGAATTGCCAAAGTAAATATGCCTTTTTTTAATAAAATGAGGTTTTAAAAATATTAACTAAAACGATTATATTTTCTCCCCACATTTGTAAGTATATACAATAAAAAACCGACAGAAAAATAAGTAAAATTACAGTTAAACAAGATTTCACAGTAAAGCTATAAATTTTATTTTAAACAGTTAAACTTTGTAATGGCAACACATCGTATTTTATAGATTCACTACTGCATTTTCTCAATAAATATTTGTGTGATTTTTATGTGGCAACATTAACATTGTGATAGATGTGACGTTACCCATGGGCGGACCATTCGAGTTTTTATATCAATAAACAAGATGCTTATGGATTCGATCCTCAATAATGGAAGTTGTTATAATTCAATTATTAGCCATGCTAACCTTCTGCTAATAAATATTAGAGCAAACCTGGAAACCTAGTATTCAGACACTCCGTTCCTATTAAGACACTTCCGTTACCCACTTTCCACCGAATTCTGGAGGCATTACGTGTTGAGTTGTGGAACTCAACGCCGCGCTTTCCATCAATATTAAAGCGAGGAAATACAAATATTAAAAACGTCATTTTATCGACAGGGAACCGACCCCACAATCTGTCGCGTTAATAGTTCATAACTGGCCTCTGCCCTTTTTGCTTACAACTTACAACTTACCACGTTAGTGAAATATAATAAGCGATATATATTAAATATAATTAACGTGCACTATCCAAAAAGCACTGCCCGCCTGAACGTCCTGTGTCCAATTTTATATCAAAACTTTTGTATTAATACTCTACCGTCTCTCCAACGGTTAAAGTTTGTATTACCCTCATTTTGTTGTCTAATGTCACCAAACTTTGTTTAAAATAGATATTAATTATTTTTATTACACTGTACTAACAATTAATCCACTGTACTAAAAATTATCAATCCATACTATAGAGTACGACATAAAAAATAAATATAGGGAAAAAATAAAGTAATTTAAAAAAGTTATGTGACTAGGACCTCTGAAATATGTATTACCATACTAAATAAGGATCACCAACAGTAATTCATAATTAGAAATCAGTGCAACAAAAAACATTCAGTTGAATTGATAAGTTCCTTCTTTTAGAAGTCGGTTAAAATATCCACATCTCAATATATTCTTATTTCTTAAATTTCTGCAATGCACTGAGATTGGTGTTCGAACAGTCGTTTTATTCAATAGATATAAATTAGAATTCGTTTCAGACGTAGTTCTAGATTGCTAGTTTATGGCGCGTACCTAAAGCGACACTATTTCAATGAACCCGAAACTACTGGTGCGGAAAGTAAGAGTAAAATAAAATGTTTTGTTTATCAGTTACACGCTTTATTCAGCATATAGCAGACATTGTAGAGCTCAACGCCGCATTTTGTCTTATCAGAATGGAGAAATTAAAATATTAAATATTTATTGTTCTCCCGACGGCTCAAGCTGGTATAGACCGCATAACTAATGTGTTTACAGTCAGAAGCCATATTTTTTTTACGACGGCCTCAAAATAACAATAAGTTAAGTATAAAAAAGGTAAAAATGCATGGTTTTTATAAATCTTATAACAGTATGAATGTATGATGAAGCATTGTCGTGTCTTAAATTTTCTTCTGGCTTTCTTTGAGGCCATTTTCAGAATCCCATTCGCAGGTATTATTTTTATTTCCTCGCTCTGGTAACAAGACATAACGTGGCGTAGAGTCCGACACTCCACACAATATGTCTCGAAAATAGAATGTCTTAACTCTAGGTTACCTTTATCTACCCTACAACAACCTGTACCTATCCTACAACACACGGGTTACATCATGAAGCTAAAGAAACTTTTTTTTACATTCTTTTCTTAGCTCTTTCAAAGGCCGCTATGGCTTAGTGGGACAGCTTTAGACTGCAAACGTGACAGGTATAGCTTCGATTTCTCTTAAGGGTAGTATTGTACTTTCATTTCGTTTTATTTTCATCTTGCTTCGGTAACAAAACAAAGCACGACATTGAGTTCCACCACATAACACGCAATGTCTTAAAAATTGAGTGGAAATTGGGGAACGAAATACAGTCTTAGCTCTAGGTCTACGTCCCTCTGCCAATCTATTTGTGTCGGGATACAGATTGAAGCAAAACAATATTTTAATTTTAAATAGCTTTTTCGCCCTGTTCTAGTTTACATTATATTTTTTGTCGGTAAATTTTGAGAGGTGTAAACTAAGAGCAACGCTCGGAATGGATTAACGCAACAGCAATTTTGAAGATTCAGAGTATGCACTCTGTAAAATAAGTGGATTTTGTGGCAATGTAATGAAAATAATAAATTTTTGCTGTAATATATGTTTGAACATGTTTTTATGTTGATCTTTAGATGTACCTATGCTCTCAAGCGCGGCGTTGACTTCCGTCACTCAACACGCAATGCCTCAATAATTCGACGGAACCACACCGAGTGTCTTAACACTAAGTTCACATGTTCCCTTCCTGCTACAGGCGGGATACAGCGTGAAGCTGATTGAGTGCTGGTATTTTTTAGAACCCATCTTAGCGGAACATGGTGGCATCTGACTGTAAACGTAATGATTTTGGATTCGATAGCCACCCGAGGGAATAAATTATTTCTATTGCCTCGATCTGGGAGATAAAATGTGGCGTTGAGTTCCACCATTCAAAATGTAGTTAGTGTCTCGAATTCGGGCAGATTATCTTAACTAGGTATATTTTTTCTTAGGAGAGCAAGTCGAAATAGACTTGCTCTTGAAATACTAAAACTCGGAATACGAAAACTTACCTCCAATTAATTTGATCCCACAATACTTAAATGTTATTAAGTACTATATTAAACAGTACAATCTCTAAAAATATTTGTAGCCAGGGTATTAAAACAGGTTCCCTTTAAACATTTTAGCATTGACGAAGTGAAGTAAATAATTGAATTTCTCCCTCTAGAGACTGCCCTGAAAATATTGAACCTGTAGGTATTGACAAAACTGTAGTGATGTCAGATAGTTGTTTAATACATTTAGCTAATTTTTGATTTTATTATGACTTTCCTTTAAGTTTATTCCATAACAAATTATATCTGAATACAAATTAATAATTTAGTAGAATTTTAACCTATTGTTTAATGTTAAGTATCTACCATAAGTAAGACGAAGCATGGCGTTGAGTTCTGGCACAAAACACGCAATTTTTCAATAATTCGTCGGAAAGTGGGAAACGGAAGTGGCCTAATGGATAATAGAGCATTAGGTTCTTAGGTTGCCTCTGCCTAATCTTTAGGAACCTTTTTAAAATCACATTGTTGTCCGTCTGTCTATCTGTCTATCAAGAGTATTTATCTCAGAAAATCAAAAAATTAATACCATATACTCAGTTTTACTATGGACGTTTATATTGTAAAACACATATATCTCGACATTATAAAGGGAAACAAAATTCATAGAGTACTTCCGGCTGACCTAGAAGTATGAAATTTTGCAACTAGCATCTATAGGTGTTACTAGAGAAAACGCTCGAGATGGGCGAGCCAGGAGTTTCTTCCGAATTCTGAATTAAATCGAAGAAATTAAAATATTATTTCCTTGAGTGGAAATCAAACCCACAACCTGTCAGTCACACGTTTGTGCCCCTGCGCCAAGCCAAAGCTGGCCTCTAAATTCATTATAAAAGAAATATTTTCTTTATATTATAAAACGTCCGTCGACTTTTACATATTTTGTTTCACAATTAACCTAATCTGTGACAATCACGAAACGCGATAACAGCTGATTATGTCAAAAGTAATTTAACGAGTAACGTTTCAGATCCACGATTACCTCATTATTTTCATTTTAATTTATTGTTAAAATATATTGTTGCTGTAATGGCCGTGATTTAATTAAATATGTTATTTTACCGATAGCTTTTTGTTCGCAATAGTATAATATGACATCCTATGGCACAGTGTGTGTGATGTAAGCGCGATGGTTGTAGGTTCGATTCCCACTTAAATATACAATCATCTTTTTCAAATAATTGGAACGTCAAGAGTGCCTGATCTTCTTTAAAAGGGAGATATATGAAAATAATGTAAAGCCTCATGCTGCCCTCATATGGAGGGCGAGCAGAGGGAATCTAGCTAGAAGATACTCCGTTCCTGACTCCCCATTCAATTTTCGAGACATTATGTGTTGAGTGGCGGAACTGAACGCCACGTTTGTCTTGACCATACCTAAGAACATGAAAACAAGCCATTTCTTCGAGTGGAAATCGAAGTCACAACCATCGCGCTTACAGTGAGATAGTTATTTTATTACATTATTAAAAAAAATAACAATTCTTTTAACATTAATGTGCAGTAATTTTTCTTTACCATTTAGGTAATCAATTTACTTCACAAAGCACAATTTGAAGTTAAAATGCAAGTAAAATTGATTCAAGCGAAACCAATTTCCATTTGACTTATTTATTGTGGAAAATGTAATGAAACGAGTAGATGTTTGAATACCTTATTTGTTTTAGAAATTTATTTGTTTGTACCTTTGCTTATTATGTATTGAATGTAAAAAATTTTTTTCTCTACGCTGCATCCCTAACGCTGAAAGGTGAGCAGAGAGAATCTGGGGATCTTAGTGTTAAGACATTTCTGCCAAATTCTTGACGCATCGCAGGGCACAAGGGTGCGACAGTCAACGGGACAAGATGTGAGTTCTATTTCTACTGGGACAAAAATAATTATTTAATATTTTGATTTTCTTCCCTTTAGTAACAAGGCAAAAATCCGGAGTTGAATTCTGCCACTCAATATGCAACTTTTCAATAATTCGGTATAAAGTGAATAACTAAAATGTCTTAATAGGAACGGAATGTCTTAACACTAGGCTTCCAGGTTCTCTGTGCCTACTACGCTATGTGCAGGACACAGCATGAAGCTAACAAAAAGAAAAGTAATGTGAATTAATACACAACAATCATAATATTGCGAATTGAATTCAAAATATACTGTGCAATAGAGTCTGGTTATAAACTCCTCTTGCCACTCACATTTTTTTTCCGTATTGTAGGGTAAACTGAGATATCCTATTCGTTAGATCAAATGCAACGCGTTTTGTCTTAGTAGAAAGGCAAAATAAAAAACGTCTATATAAAATCTTTCAAGTCGAAATCGTATTTACAACAACTAATTAAGACGTAATCCCACTCTGCCCCAACGACCTCAAACACAAATACAAAGACTGTTACAAATTTGAATAACAAAATAATTTAATCGACTATACTATCAGTATTACACCTGTACTGTGGATTTATGAATAAAATAAAAACCGAGGTGGCACGGTGACAAGAGAATAAAACTAAAAATTCCCAAAAAACAGGCGGTCGGGACGCGCCTATGGTAGCTACTAGCAGGGAAGCCTTTTCCAACTTTTATGCGAAAATCGTGATATATTTACAACGCTGTTCGGTTCGTAAATTCATATTGTGTCTCGACACTTTCTATTTCTATGTAAGTATTTGTTTTTTTTTCTAAACAATCTCTTAAAGTATGTTAGAAAAGTGATTTTTATAATGATTTGACTTTTATCAGACTTTTAAGCATTGTTAGTTAACTGACAATTGTAATAAAAAATATACTGAAAAACAGTTAGCTTTCAGATTTATTGAAAATAAAAATTATTTAGGTATAGTTTTTAAAAAAAGCCTTAATGATAAAAATATTTTTTTTTTCGTCAATCATTCCTATCTGCAATATTTCAAACGTTAGTACATATTTCACAATACTCTATTGATAACATAATGTGTGTTGTTTGTATAAAATTTAATTGGAACATATGATGAATGTTATTATCGTTACGCTTTTAGCCGCATAGCAAATAAGATAAGGATTTTTTAGCTTCACGCTGTATCCCGCACACAGCAGGGTAACCTGGGAACCAAATGTAAAGACCATCCATTCTCACTAAGAAATTTCTGATCACTAGTTTACATCAAATTCTAGAGGCATTGCGTGTCGCTGGGATAAAAGCGTGCGACTGTATACGACACGTAGCCTAGTCCTAACCATTTAACATTCCATTAAATAATTTCCGCCTTAGTTTTAAGTCAATGGAGAGCCCCCCGGTGCGAAACCACAACCGTCGCGTTTACAATCATTCACCTAATGTTCCACGACAGCTTGTTAACATACTAGCATTCTGTCAAACAAACAGACAACTTAATTCTATCAAATGCTAAACATTTCTATCTAGATATAGTTTTCACCCAAAGGAATGTAGCCTGTACCGTAACGGGACATTGCAAACTCGCACAACTAACTCCGACGAATGGACACTGATAGATGGACTCCTTTAGATTCATTTAAAATTTGTTACTTTGTTTTAACTTTGACTTTGACTAAAGATTTATTATTTAAACACCGTTTTGTGACAAATATATTTTAAATAAAATAATGTATATAAAAAGACTTTAGGCAGCAGACCAAAGATATTATTATTATGTAATCTAAATATAACAAATAATAATATTCTCTCATGTAGTTAGTAACACAGTGGCCTTTACTGTAAAATAAATATGCATAAGTGACCGTAGTCGTGGAAGGGCATTGCGATTGCGACGGTGGTGGGCTCGATCCTCACTCGGGGGAGTGAAAAATATCTTATTGAAGCAAAACGTGGTGTTGAGCTTGTGAGAATTATGGGGAACCTCGGTGGAAAATCGGGGACGGAAGTGTCTCCATGGGCACAGAGTATCTGAACACTACGATCCTAGATTTCCTCTGTCTATCCTACTTCGTGCGGTATATCTATCCGGCATATATATAAGTTATCGCTTATAGCTGTTTACTTGAAATTATTTACAATAAATAGGGTAAAAAAAATACAAAATAAAAATTAGAACAACTTAAGTTTTACTTGTAATACAAATTATTTCGAACTTAGTCTCAAGAACTACTTAAGTTAAATTACTTTTGCTTGGCCTAAGCTATTCTAAAGTTAAAGGGAATTTCTAGTAGAATTGTCTAAAATACAATTATCACGCAAAGTATGTTTTTAATGAATATATGAATAATCTAGTAGATCTAAGCGGTGCAGTAATAATATTAAGTTCGATAGTAACAACTTCATTGAGTAAAAATAATTCCAAGACCAATTAGGCGCTTCTTGTGAAGATTTTAATTGATCAAATAATTATACTGTTAATCCCAACGAACTATTGAGCTTGTTTTTTTCCTTTAAGTATTTTGACACGCCTGTTTCAAATCCTGTGTTGAGGCCTTTAATTTGTTAAGCATGTTGCATTATTCGAAGAAAAAGAAATCACTAAGTACTATGTATGATGTTATACCACCACCATATTGAGTATTGTTTTAACGTTCTTTTCTAACAAATCCTGAGTGGAAATCGAAATGGGCGTATGTAGAGATGTTTTGCTAAACTTTATCTTTAAAAATACCTATCCGTATAAAAGGATCTTTTTTCATTTTTGATGGAATTATTTTGTTTCTTAAATTTTTGGGGTGGGCACGGACCACCTAGGACTTCATATTCCTACGCTGGTGGTAATCGAACCCACAAGCGTCGCATACTTGGTCAGACTCTTTAGAGCTTTGCTTTTCAATGTCCACTTAACGTTTTGTTCTCGTAGCAGGATAGAAAGAGAAATGAAGAAGAAAAATTCAAAACATTCTGTTCTGGAATTTCCATCCATTTTATTATATCCTGTATTAGTGGCGTAACTCCGTGATTTATTTTTTAGTTTCAAATCATAATCATACTTAAAATATGTTTTATCTTCAGCATGCAATTGAAAAAAAACAAAAAAGTACTGTAAATATGTAGCCCCATATACAATACGATTTTAGGCAAAGAACTTATTTTACTAAGCTTTTGTAATGTTAACTTCATCTCACGAGTTGTCGCTCACAATTTCGGTCAGCTGGACATAGATAAAATCCCTTTTTTCGTTCTTGTAGAAATGTAGGGAAATCTGTGTTTCTCCCATCTACTGAAGACATGACTTCACTCTCCAAGTGACTAAGTATAAGCCTGGCGAAAGAGCTAGCTTATCACTTACACTGTCTTTAGCGAGAAAGAAATCATTTTATTTCCGCACTCCACAAGCCAAGCCAAACGGACGGCGCGTCCGTATCGGAATCGAGCGCTGACATTTCAATTTGCTCAAAATAATGGGTCGGTACATTGTAAGGCGGAATGCGTCCGTTATGTGACTGGCGTGTAAAGCGTAAAGTAAACGAATTTGCGTACCAGGTGATTGACGTTTAGCCAATAATGCTTGTATTATCATTTTCTGATTTCATATTTTTGTATGATCTTGTAAAATAAATATATTATTTTATATATGATGAGGCCATCGTGATGCAGCGGCACAAGGGTGTGACTGTAACGCGACGGTTATGGGTTCGATGCCCACTCGAGGAAATGAAATATTTATTTACGTTTTTATTTCTATTTCTTCGCTCTGGTGTTGAGGCAAAGCTCGGCGTTGAGTTCTGCCACTCGACACGTAACGCCTCTAGAGTTCGGCAGAAAGTGACTGGAAACGCAACGGTTGTGAGTTCGATTCCTTCTCGAATGTTTATTTTAATTTACTTGTTCCGGTAACAAGATAAAGTCAAGTGTTTAGTGCCGCTACTCAATATGTAAAATGTGTGGTGAGTGTGGTGCGTGTGGAAAGGAGTTTCTTAAGACTAGTTTTACTCCTTTCTCTGCATACCCTTAATGCATAATATAAAATGTGTGAAGCCAAAATAAAAAAAATGTACGTTACTCACAAGTAGGTACGAAATAATCTCCAAATTAACACAACACATCACTCTCGACGTAAACACTGAAAGTTAGATGAGTGCTTCATATTTTTCCCCAAAAGTTTTCCAACTAAGGAACCCAAAAGTTATTTTTTCGATATGTAACTTTATCTTGGCTTTCATTATGTTGGAAACACTAGCTCACTTCAAACACCTTGCCAAAATATTGGTCAACACTTTGAAGATAAAGCTTCGATTGTACAATAATTTATTTGAAAACCCTTGGAAGTTTGGAGGAAACCCTCAGAAAATTATAAAATAAAATATTTAAAAAAAAACAATTTATCTGTAAAGTCGGTGAGTGGGCGGTAATTTTACGTGATAATGTCATATTAAAAAAAAATTTGATGAAATGTAATGCAATTTAATAAAAGTATGCATTTAATGAAACGAATTGAATTATTGTCACCGATTTCTATTAAATATAAATTACGTGTCACTCCTAAACTACTGAACCGATTTTAATCAAATTTACTCACTATATTCAATTTGTTCCACCAATTAAGGTAGGATAGGGTATATCTGAATTTATAATAACTACTAGTATTATATTATTACAAGTTACTTCTTCATTATTGACAGTAATTCATAAGTCATTTTGGAATGTCTGTTAGCTTCAAACGATTTTAAACAGGCTGTATGGAAATAGGCAAGGATTCAATAATAAGATAGTGCTACGTTAAAAGTACAAAAGTTATTATATTTTAAAAAAACTAACGTTATTCAGTGTATTATGTAAATAATTCAGTAGTTTAAGCGGGCGAAGCCGCGACCGATTCGTTAGTTTTGTACAGTAAAAAAGAGTAAATTTGAATATTTTTCGATATATTATAATTTATTTGCACCCCTTAATTCAAATATTTAATAATTATAATGTGCTGTTTTATTACAAATAATAATAAACGTATAGATTCGTCACAAGCCGAATGCTAAAGCTGATCGTTTTTTATTGTCTTTTAAACTAAAAATTGAGACAACGAATGTAGAACCTTCTACTTTTCGAAAAAAGAAGTCAGTTAAAAAAAGAATACACTTTATTGCTCACAATAATAAAAATACAAACAGAAAGGAATATATGAAAATAAAGAAGTAAGCAAAGGTATGCAACAATCTATTATAGAAGACATTATGTAGATATTTTAAAGAACCTATACTTAATTTGTGTAATTATTTAGGTTTTTCAGTGGAATTCGAACCCATAAACTAAACCTACAATTACAGAACGTTGCTATATTAGTTTTATGTAAAAAAAATGTGTTTGATTGATAATTATAATAAGGTTTTTATTGGAACCGTTGCAGTTGTACTATTCGTATCCTTATTCATATTAGGAGTAATTTGTTCCTGCGCTCTCTTTTGTCTTGTAACTAATCTTTGAACGCAATTTACACGTTTTTAGAAGCATTTATTTCACTTGCCATGTGTAAAAGTGGTGTAAAATTTCGCAAATTCAATTTGACTCACTTCTCAGTGTCCGATGTCTGTCTGTCTTAATTTGGACTACGACTTCAATTCTAATGACAATTTAATTACATAAAATCAATATTTTTGTTAGTATAAAATGGCCGACGCAACAAAATGGCGGATTACAAATTTTAGTACAACCTACCTAATATCGGTATCAAATGAAAGGGCCTTCACGTCTGTCAGTCTACGATTGGGTGACTGGTCTAGATTAGTTTAATTTTGTTTTGAGTGGTGCAACAAAACGCCGCGCTTTATCTTGCCAACTTGAACAACAAGAGAGGGATGAACTGAAAATAATTAAAATATAATATCTTTGATTGCTATCTAAGAGAAGTAAATAACGTGTGAATCATATACCTTTTTTGCGTTAGGCGATTACCGCCGCCAGCGCCAGTCGTTGAGAGAGGCACCAACAAATAAATTTTTCTGAATGGGGATTAAACGCCTTGAGATAGTTTCATTTTCATTAAAAATCCATAGATTCAGCTTCACACTGTACCCCACACATAGCACGGTAGGCACTGGAACCTCTGAACCTAGTGTAGGACACTCCATTCCCTTTAACATATTTCTGTTCTCATTAAGACACTTTAGTTCTCCAATTTTCACCTTATTCTGGAAGCATAGGGAGTTTCAGAACTTAACGCTGCATCGTGCCTTCTTACCTCAGCGAGGAAAAAAATTAAATTTTTCAGACCAGTCTTGGCGCAGTGCTACAACTTCAAAATTTTGCTTCTATGTACTTTTTTGCCTCTTCACGCATTTTCTCGCATAACAGGCTTGGCAGAGGGAGCGTTAAGATACTTCATTTTCTATATAGTTAGACTAATTATAAGAATGTTTACTCTAGTAATAATAAAATATTAAATAAAAACTATAATTTTTTCATGTCTTTATTAATAATTTTATTTTTCATAAAACTTAAAGCAATCATATTCGATCCAAATTCCTTAAAACTATAATATTAAAACTATACAATACACACTATTCTCTACGTCAAAGTACTCGTAGTCACATAAAATGTTAGTATCTAAAATTAATAAAAGCACGCTTCTAAGACTGATATGTTACGTTACACAAGTGAATAATTTAGCTAAGTACAAAAAAATACAAATTGAAATGAACCCTATATAATAATTAGCATAGATAGATAAAATAAATGTAACATATGGCATATTTGACAATTTTTTTTATATTGTACAAAACAAAGTCGCTTTAAACTCAACACGCAATGTTTCGAATTATAGGCGGTATCTGGGGCACAGAGTGTTTAGCACTAGGTTTCCTCTGCCAGGGCAGACAGGGAAGCAGAGTTGCTATATGTATGCAGGAAACAGCGTGGGACTAAAAAAATATAGATACGGCTTATAACATTATTTCTATAAATCAATTAACATTCCACTTAAGAATATTATTATTATTCAGAATTCAATTTGTTGTTCATTTCAATTTGTTAGTACCAAAAAATCTTTAAAACATTAACTTAAAACTTAAAAACCATAATTATAATATGCATTTGAGAAATAACAAAAAAAAACAATCTTCCTATTTATCTATAGATATCAAAATTTAACTAGAAATTTTATAAAGCAGTGAATTCTGTTGAAAAAGTTGATAACGGCATAGGGGGTGTTGAGGCTCTATTATTTT
This sequence comes from Heliconius burneyi, assembly GCA_018247715.1. Taxonomy (NCBI): domain Eukaryota; kingdom Metazoa; phylum Arthropoda; class Insecta; order Lepidoptera; family Nymphalidae; genus Heliconius; species Heliconius burneyi. The sequence continues at coordinate 16 of DWGR01002759.1, read as the reverse complement.
TATCTCCTTTTGCACC
>DWGR01002758.1:0-13142 GCA_018247715.1 Heliconius burneyi | reverse complement strand
CCCACAAAAAAGTATTCTTGTAACTTAACCTCAAATAAACAAAATAGATTTTATCGTCCCTCAGCATTTATTCTTCAAAACAGGAAATTAGATACGAAAAACCGCAAAAAATACCTCCAACGCTCTTCAAAAAATACCTGCGAATAAAAGTCGTCCGCCCCCGCCCAAGCCCTCGCCTAACAAATATAAATTTTATTTTGCTTACATTTGTATTGAAATTTAACGGAAATTGCTGAACGGTGAACTAGTACGCGCACTTTGTAGCGATTCCCGTTTCATAAATATGGAAATTATTGTGGAACACCTATGCAAGTGTATTATTGTTTTTCACTTTTTTTTCGAACGTTTATTTGAATTTTTTCTATTCAATTTTCAAGTTTTCCACACACTATGAATTGACTATGTGAAGGATTTTTTTTAGGGCGTTTCATGGAAAATTGATAAAGTACTGACTGTGTAAGTTAGCTGTTGGTTATAAGGATAATAGTATTTTTAGCTTCACACTGTATACCGCAAAAAGAAGATTACGCAGAGAAAACTGGGGAGCATAATGGTAAATCAGTCTGTTCCATCGGATACTTCGGTGGCTCACCTTCCACCGAATTTCGAAGGTATTGCCTGTTGAGTGTCAGAACTCAACGTGTCACAGTTTGAAAACTTTATTTTTGCATAGGTGTAGGAATCGGGTCGGGAATTTGGGCCCACTCCAAAATTTTGTTAAAAAAAGTATGCCCTGAAAGCTTAAAGAAAATAACGGTTATACGAAGATATTTAACTGTTCAAAGCTAAAACGCAGCCCCTCTCGAAAATATTTCTTCCCTTGATCCTGCGTCATCCCATCAAACCAACACTTCTTTGGGCGTCCTCGAGGTCTCACTCCAAGCACAGACATAACAAGGTATCTTATCCTTACATCCTACAGTTCCTAGAATGGCGCGCCACGTAGCTATACCATCTCAGGCGACGTTCCTAGTACTTATCCGCTAAGCCACAGAGTCAAGTCAAGTTATACATTCAAGGTCAAGTCATCCATCAACATACCCTTACATTAGTTGCCCGAACTATTAGCATCTATTATTAGATTTTGTCTTTTCACATTTGTTTTGTATACGCAGTAATAGCTTAGATAAAATATATTTTGCTCCAGCAGCTCCACAAACAATTAGTAAGTTATATCTAAATAATTACAATAATGCATTTTCCTTTATTTAAGGACGACCATTTCGTTAGTTTCGTCAGCCAACTAATAAAGTAAGAAGTTAAGTGATAAGTTTGGTAAAAGATGGTATTTATAAAGTTTGAAGCGAGTTGGAACATAAAATTCATCGCAATTCCACTGAATACGTTCTTGTTTCTTGTTTTAAAACAGAATTGTTTGTTTTAAAAACTGTCGTTAAGTACGCGGTAATTGAATACGGCTACAGCGAAAAGTATAAATATTATAAAAAATATATTTATAAAAGGTAAGCATGAGACTGTAATGTCGACTAATAGTGGATTATATTGCCATTCGAGATTTCTTCGTTCTGGTAAAGAGTAACGTTGGGTTCTGCCACTAAACACGTAATGTATTCAGAATTTATCGGAAGGTGGGGCACATAAGTGTCTTAATGGTAACGCAGCATATCAAGACTATATTGCCTCTCCCTCTACCCTAAAATATTAGTAAAACCAGTAAATATTTAAATTATTGCAGTAATATTACGAGAATTATATACTAAACATTTTAAATTAATTTTGTAGTCCCGCCCTATCTCATACTAAATGTCAAGTGTCGTTAGCTTAAATCGACTCCACATTAAAGTTAAAATTAATTTTCTAGATAATGGAGTTACCATTTTGACAAAATTCATATATAAAGACCAAGTATAATCATTATAGAGAAATAGACGCTTATAGTTTGCGTTATAGTTTATTAATCGCGGCGTTCAGTTCCGTCGCTCTATGCCGAAATTTGGCTGAAAATGAGAAACGTAGTGTCTTAACACTAAATTCCATCTGTTCCGTTGCGTGCAGGATACAGCGTGAAGCTTATAAGAATTAACTCTTATAGTGTAATGCTATTATAACTAACAATAAAACTTGAACCAAAAACTTATTCGGATATTTAAATAGTCTCGAATACACTTTTTGTTTGCTTCTTGCTTTATCCAACGAAACTAAGTAGGTAGAAAAGATTTAATGTCTTTAAATACTCCCCCCACTTTCAATCACAAAACGAGACAATACGTATTCATAAAATGAAAGTAACTAGAAATTATGAAAATTCCCTAAAATTAATTCAGTTTCATTAATATAGTATCTAATAACTTAATGTTTTTTCTCAGGCTGTATACCGGAATTATAAGGTTAAGCAGAGAAAACATAGCCTAACACTTCTTGGGTACACTTTCCGTTGAACTACGAGACATTGCGAATCGCTACAAATCTCTTATCACAAAAACAATGAAATGTAAATAACTTATTTCTCCGACCGAGAATCGAACACACAACCAGTCAGGAATCAACTTCAAAACTCTACAATAACATATTATCAATATAAATACAGAAATTTAATTAATCTATAAAGGATACATCCCGTAGCAGCGTCTACAGAGGGCGTCAGGTGCAACCAGGTCACACATATATAACGCCACTGACAACTTGATTTACACACAAATTCACAATTGTTCAATTGTCTTATAAATATATCACAGTAATGCATTCACATTCGGGTTATTTTTCAATTTTTATTGGTATTTTTCGATTTCTACCCACTTAACATTTATATTGGTGTGTCGGGTAGATGTTGATGAATATGGGAGATTTCGTTCTGAATTTTGAATGTGTTATCTACTACTTACTAGATAAAATACAAACAAATCTTACTGTTCGGTTCAAGGAAATATTTGAAGGTAACTGTTGTTTTTTAACTTCATGATTTATCCCAGATAAAGAAAATCGGATAAAATAATCCGTTCTCATTTCCACACAATTTTAGAATACTGTGTCTTCAGTGGCATTTAAATCAATATTTATATTTCCTTATTCTCGTAAAGACAAAGCGCGGCGTTGAGTTCCGCATCGCAAGACGCTCGAGTCTCCAGCGGAAGCGTCTTAACAGTAACGGATTTAACTTATGGGTTAAAGTTCCCTCTGCCTACCCCGCTATCGGCGGGATACAGCGTGAATCTAGTGTTAATTTTACAAAAAAACATTATAAAACAAAGTGATAACTTTAATTAATTAAGTACCAAGTGAACGTTCCTTTGGCGACGCGTTTATTAATGAGCGGGTTCGAACTCACCCCAATGCGGTCCGCGGCTCCCGTTTTATATATTTACCTTCGACACTGTCATTATTTTTGCCCATTGCGATGACCGAGAGTTTATTTTGAATTGAAATATATATGAGATTTTAATTAATTTTATTAAATACAAACACATAGGCAGGTAGATAACATAAGTTTAAGCAATGAGTGTTTTTTAAGCTGGGCTTAACTTAAGTTATCTGGGCGAATAAAGCCTAATTTAATATAGCGTATTTAGAATAGGGCAATGGTAATAATTCAGCCTCCTTCAGGAATCGAATCAAAAGCTATCGCGATCGTGAGACAGTCTGCTACTCCCGTTACAAGAGAAGAATTCGTTTTGTACAAGAGTTTCCAAGATTGGGGCATATATTTTCATCATAGATTCAAATTCGATATTTACTATATATCCATTTATCATACCAATATTAAAACGTGAATGTAAGTGTGTTTGTCACGCTTTCACGCCAAAAATACTTGACCGATTATCATGACACTTTGTATACATATTGAAAAGGACATAGGATACTAATAAAAAAAAATCATCGGAATCTCTAGTATAAAATATTTATAAAACAAAAAATGTCACTCCTTGAATCATTATCCTAGACCCAAATTTAGGTAATAAGATATCCTTAAAACATTTGACAAGTTGCAAACATCGGTAACAGCTATATGTTTGATCGCATTTAATTGTTCGGTGTACGCTTTTAATATTTTCCAAGCGGCGGCGGTTTTCCTATTACTTCCGCGCTCTGATTTCTATGAATCGATATCGAGATTTTCCTTTCAAACTGTTTTTGGGAACGGATATTGAATTTATTGCTAAACGTCGACTAGTTTTGATGTTTTATTAAATTTTTAGAGTTCTCTGTGTATATGTTGGTTAACTTTGACAAGAGCTATAGCTTTTTGAACAATATGAAAAAAATATATAGAAAGCTATACAAATATGAGACTGTTGTGGCGCAGCCGCACAATGGTGTGACTGTAATGCGACGGTTGTCGGTTCGATCCCCACTCGAGGAAGGGAAATATTTCTTTACGTTTATATTGCCATTTCTTCGCTCTGGTGTCGAGGCAAAGCGCGGAGGCAAAGCGGCATTGCGCGTTGAGTTCTGACACTCATTCCCTCTGTTGTGGGTGGGATTTGTGTGTGGGATACAGCATGAAACTATTTTTTTTATTTAATATAGTTGGTACATACATATATTGATGCGGTGTAGATTATAATTTTGAAATAGCAATGTTGTACGGTTTTCTTAGTGTCAAAACATACCCCAGAAATAGGCAGAAAAGTGAAGAACGGAGTGTCTTAACACTAGGTTGTGAAGCTAAAAAAAACATACTTTCACCTCCATAGTATCAAGATGTCGATCGTGCCCCATAAGAGCGCGAAAGATTGTGGGCTCGATTTCCATTCGAAGAGAATAATAAATATTTAAAATTTTCAATTCTAGAGCAGAGGAAAAGTGCAGCATTGAGTTCCTACACTCAACACGCAATGCCTACAGAAATCAGAAGAAAAAGAGAAGAATTCTTTAGGCCTTGTGACGAAACTCAACGTCCCGCTTTCTCGAACTCTTAACTATCGTTTATTACGATACAATGTTACATAATAACATTTACTCAATTACTTCACAAGGGTGTTCGTAACGTTAAATATTACGTAAGTAAATATTGAAAGGATTACTTCGCGTACAAAATAACATTGGTTTAGGCGAGTCAATTTTCATTTCCAGATAAAATATAAAAACGTTAAAGTTCGAGTCGCTCTCACTCTCAAAAAGTTCCGTATTAATTTCATGTATGTAGCTCTACGGGAAGTAAGTACCCTGTAGGTTTTGATGCCGGTACGAGTTTCATACCATGAAGCAAAAAAAAAACCATAAAAAAATACAGTCGATTTGATAACCTCCTTTTCTTACAGAAGTCGGTTAAAAAAGCTCGTAACTTTAATGTTGTAATGATGATATGATTGTGTCAACTTAGGACAAATTTGGTGGCCTTAACTGTAAACCTGGATATTTGTTATTAATTTTAGGGATCACTTGAAGGTCGGAACCTTCAAGTGATCTTAAGACTGATGAATAAACGGGAAACAAAGGAATCCTGTAAAGGTTTAGTTGCTTTTTCTTTTGACGTATGGAACCCTAAAACATACCTAATAACTGCGGAGCTTTTTAATTAAGGTCACCACGGAGACCTATTAATCCACTGTTTTCTGTAAATTAAAGGGGACGAGATCAGTTTTGAAGGCATGTTTTTGGAATGTTGTTTTTTTTCGGGTGATTAATTTCCTGGACAGTTGTTTAGGTAATTACCCACTGTTGTCTTTAACTCTTTGTAGAACGACAGGTTGTGTTTATTACGACTGTTTGTGGTGTTTAATTTTAATGTCACATTTATTGTCTTTACGTTTAATTTGAGGCCAGTTGGGGGTTGTGGGTTCTATTTTCACTCGAGGTAATGAAATGTTTAATATTTTTAATTTCATAGGTGTATGGGAAACGGAGTTTCTTATCACTAGGTTCCCTCTGCCTAACCCTCCAGATTCGCAGATTTTCACTACCTACCCTGCTATGTCTGGGTCACAGCGTGAAGCTAAAAAAGTATAATTTTCAAAAAATACACTCGGCACCTGCAACGCAGATGTGCAATATAATGTTATATGTGTATGCTGTGTAAACGCGACAGACATACTATTTAAAAAAAAACATGTACCTCCGTATAAATAGAATAAACTAAGAACTTAGAAGAACTCCTAGTGGTAATATTTTTTTGGGATTCTTATTATCTTTAAGCGTTGTTTTTCGTTTGCATTTTCTACCTATTTTGGAGATAATTATAAGAAAAGGCTTAGAAAAAAGCAACAATAGGTAAAGGGAACCTTTAAAGATACTTCTTTCTTCATGCACCGCCAAATGTCTGCGATATTGTGTGTTAACGTGGGGAGCTAAAATACGGATTTTGTGTACCAGAGCGGTAAAGTGGAAATAATTATAAATGTATCCCTTCTTCCGAATGGAAATTTAACCGAAATTACAGACATATTGACAAAAATAAAAGTAATTTTAAATATTCACATCCTTCCTTATACAAGTAAGACCGACGATGATAGAATAACACGATGTGTTGCTCCTCACCAAGTAGCACCTCTAGGTAGGTACTCTCTAATGTTTATATGACAGTGGTTTCAAACTATTCACCAGTATTGATGTAGGTCGTCGTGGCGCATCGACATAGGCGTCTGGTCTGGGAGGTTGTTGATTCGGTTCTCATTCGAAAGAATGATTATATTTTATAACAGATTTTACATATATGTTTATTTTGGTTGAATTCGGCGGTGCATGGGTTTCTTTACCAGGTTCCTTGTGCGTTCCCTGCTATTTGCAGGATACAGCGTGAAGCAAAAAAATAAATAAAACAAAAGATTTAGACAACCGTATAAATCCCCATATATAGCACTCGTTCAATATCCGTAAAGAATATACAGCAGCCATAAACTTTATGAAGCTGATGATCTATCAATCATAAAAAGATTAAAAGCGTGTGAAACATGGCCATGTGCCCGTGTAACCGAGATCAAGACCTAATGAGCCAAATATATGGCTTAGTACACTTAGAGTATTAAAATTATAGCTTCGTCTACTAGCACAGTACGCCCAACGAGCCAAGGCCACTCTGAAGTTAGCTGTAAATGACTGTGCAGCTAAGATTTTACGATTTTTCTTACTTCTGATTATTTTTCTACCGAGTGAATAATGCGCAATAGTTCAGAAAAACCTAATTTCAGAGCAGCCACGACTCATTGACCGTACTGTATAAGGTTAACTCGGTAGTTAAGTAACTGAAGGAACGCGCCGGTCACTTTTAATTGGCCGGTGGAGTTGACAGATGACGCCAAGCAATCTACAACGAAAAAAGTTTTAATAACACTTAAATTTAGTCAAAGTAAACGCTATTCCGTAGTGATACAGCTTAAATTGGTTTGTCTACGAAACTGACACGTGGTTTATGCATTGAATATTTCGAAAGCGTTAGATATTCGAAAATTTAAATAATCACCACATTTCCTCGCTCCCAAATTAAACAGACATTTTTCATCATCATATTTTTACATCTGAAAATATTAAATTCTAAATTCAATGATAGCGAAACGAAAAATAAAAAAGAAATAAACGTCAAATAGAGTAGGTAGAGGCCTCCGAGGAAACACGGAGAGAACGACCGAATTTCATCAGCACTCTCTTTGTAATGAAGTCTGTTACGTGCTGCCTTAATATTGGCAATTTCAGGCGAATTTACGTATGTACGTACGTGGGCGCAATGAACGCATGTACGGTAATGACCTAATAAATACTGGTTTGCTTTGAACCTTCGATTACAATTTTAGAATTCGTTTCAATTTTCTTTGCTTTTTCTTAACCCGACTACGGCGAAGTAAAGAGGAAGGTTATGATTTTGACCAGCGAAAATATTTTCTTATATTATGCTTTTTAGAGCGGTTTTTTTGAGTAATTTTTGAACTCTCTCTTTATTTCAGGCTGTATCACGCATGACAGGGTAAACAGAAATGAATAGAAGGTATGTCTAATGTTGAAATTGCACTTTGTCTTGTTACCAAAGCTAACTCTTTTGAGTCAATACCACCAATATACCAATATACGAATATATATATACCAATTAAAAGAAAATGTTTTGTTCTAGAAATAAAATAAATTTAGATTTTTTTATTTAAGATCTTTGTCAACAAAGAACATTTTAAAGGTTCTTAAAAATAAAACCTCCACCGAGTATATATTTGCAATCCAGATGTGAAATATAGTATATTTTATAAATAATACACGCTGTATAGAAACGACAAAATATTTTTAAAAAACATTAACATATACGCACACGAGTGTCGCTGGAATAACACTTATCAAATATTTTAAAAGCTGAAACAGTCGTCACTAGCGTGTGACTGTAAACGCGACAGCTTGTGGGTTCGATTCTCCCTCGAGTAAAGGAAATATTTTAAATTTTCATACCTACCAATAAATTTTCACTTTTCAATGTTTTTCCTGTATTTGTATTATAAGTCTCACTCCGTGCCAAATTTCATAACTATAGGTCGCAAAAACCAAACATAAATCGTGTTTTAAATTTATTGACAGAGAACCGCAGACCCTCAATATTTGATATTTATTTCAACTTCATACCTCCACGCCTCTTCATATCTCGAAATAAATGGTCTTGACAAACCGACAGCAGTATGATCCTCTAGGGTTCCATTTTTACCTTTTGATGAACGAAACTTAAAAAAGATACAGAATGAACACTACCTTGACCTCTGAAGACGCTACAGTGTCCAATTACCGCCAAGCTTTAAGATACGGAACTCAACGCTGCTCCTTCAATAACCAACGATGACTATGTTTAGTATATAAATTTAATAAGAAAACAGCGTTAGCATCGCAGCGCGATAGTGACCTATCAGTTAACAAAGGAGCGCGGAAGGAGCAAATAGACAATATCTTTTAATAAAGCAAGCTTAAAATGAACTTTTATACATTTTTTCTTTTTATAGCTTCACGCTGTATCCCGTATATAACGGGATAGGTAAACAAGATTTATGTCCTAGTATCAAGACACTCTGTTCCCTACTTTCCACAGGCCTTTTGAGTGGTGGAACTCGAATAAAAATAAGGTAAAGGGTGAACCTTATTTTTACCAAAGCAAGGAAATGAAAATGTCAAATAATTAATTACCCCGAGTGGAATTGAACCCACAGACGTGGCGCTTACGCTTCACGCTTGAACCATTGCGACACGAGAGCCTCTTTTATATTTTAATTTAATATTTTAAAGGAAATGAATTCTAAGTAACCTGGTGAGCTGGGTAATGGCGCTCTATATGCTGGAAGCGTCTCGACCTAATTTGATGTTGAACGAGCAAGGCGAACGATCGTAAGGTTTTGAAGATAATTTTTTAACTTTGCATATACGGAAATAAATTTTAGATATAGTACTTATATGACTGAGCTTTTATTTTTTGTATTTATTTAAAATGTATATTTAAATTATGTTTTTTATGTGAATCTAATTAGTTATATTATCTGTAGAAGAAATATTATGAAAAATATGTACTTACTATTTCGGAGAAAAAAAGGATTTCTATATTTCTGTATAAGAAATTATAAATAATACGACGATATGAATAAATATAAATAAAAGGTCGTATATTATATTATTTACGATCTATCTGTTACTTTATAATTGGTTGCCATTTCAGTCCAAATATGAAGTCAAAGCATTAGGTTATCTAGACAGGATATTGATCCCTTGGATCTCTGGTGGTCTGGATATTTTAGCTTTACCCAGTATCCCGCACATAACAGGTTAGACAGAAGGAATCAACCTAGTTTTAAAACACTCCATTCCCTATTAAGACGCTTTCGTTTCCCACCTTCCGCCGAATTCTCGAGGCATTGCGAGCGAGTGGCAGAAATTTAAATGAAAGCTTATTTCAAATTTTCAAGAATCAAAAATACATTTTATTTCTTCCATTTCCGGATTTCACAATCCAATATTGCAAAACAAAAAGCAACGAAACATTTAATATTCAGATGAAACGGAGGGTTTCCATTAAGCCATTGGTAACCAGCGAAGTTATCAAGATACATAATAGTGATTGGGAAGAAATTTGAATTTCGTCGCAGAAGTTAGTGGGAGTTGGGTAAAGAGTGATTTTTGATTTGCAAGTCAATGGATCCTTCCGATTTTCATTCACTCCATCGGAAAGTTATTTATGTTAATTCACTTTATTGTAGTTAGCGTTTCGACTTTTACAACTTCAGCTTTCATTGTAATTGGTGGTAAAGTATTTATAGCTACTCTGAAATATCTATTATTATTTAATTGGCATTAAATTGGTGTTAATCATTAATTTCATTTGTTTCTTCATCCAAATCGATACGACATGGGTATCTTCAAAAAGCGTGTCTATCTCGACATGAAAGGCCCTCTAGTGTTGTGGGCGGTGTTGACCCTTGTTTGGTTTAAAATAATTTAGTGTTAAGAGAATCTGTTCGTATTAAGATATTCCCTTATTCATTTTACGGCAAATTATAGAGACATTGCGTGTACCAGACCAAGGAAACGAAAGCGATAATTATTTCGTTCCCTCAAGAGAGAATTGAATCCACAACCCACCGTGGTTATAATCATACACTTGTACTCATACGATACGACCGCTTTAAATATATACTTATAATATTTTCACTTGTCATCTAAAACGTAGTATCAAAGGCTAAATCATTTTCGAATATAACATTTGGAAACAAAGCAGCACTCGAGGCGGCCTTCAACTCGATCGTACTGTGATTCAATACATTTGCCTTTCTAAAAGTATTCCAACGCACATATTTTTTATATATATTCACTCTCATATCCTCCTAAGATCTGCCACCATTGACTTTGCTTTGTGACAAACGTCTTGCCATATATTTCATAAGGGACTTAGATCAATTGGTACTTTACTTGAGAGCGTCTTGAAGAACTAAAATGTTCTTCAAGTTTATACTTCACTTTGCTTTTATATTTTAAGATCTTTACGTTTTTTTCAGCTTCATATAGAGAAGGCAGAGGGAACCAAGTGTACGAACATTCAGCGTTCCAATTCCTGCCCAATTTTGGAGATATTACGTGTTGACTGGAAATGGACATGCTTTTCTTTTCTTATCAGAATTAATAAATGATAATCATTAATTTCCTCGAGTGAGGATCGAATCCACAACAGTCGCATTCAGACGCTGTGCTATTGCGCGGTTATGATCTCAAAAAATTTTTATTATATTACGTAATAATATTTTATTCTATTATAAAGGTGAGAAGTTCTTTTAGATAATGAAACTACAGGATCGAATTGAAAAATTCTGTTTGTGATGGAAAATCTATTTATCGAAGATATCTTAGCTGTGGCTACAGTATACTCGTACCACGATAGCTGCACTAGCTCCTAAAGCTGCCTCGGTCACATTGAAATGTGTCATATATCAACTCTTAGTTATTTCCATTTCCAATTTCCATTGTCGGCGCGAGCGAAGACGCGAGCAACTTTTTTTACCAGCTTTACGCTATATCCCGCCCACACCAGGCAGAGAGAACCTGGGACCATAGTGTTAAAACACTACATTACCTATTATAACATGTCTGCTTCCCACTTTTAGCCGAACTAGGGGCGCAGTGCGCATTCAGTGGTGGCATTGAATATTAAATTTCCCCAAATGGGAATCAAACCCGCGACCGTCACATTACAATCTCACGTTTTCCCTACGGCACGGCGGCCTTAGATAAATACTGGTAATTTATAATCTGGATTGATCTTTTGTTGTACCTAAATATCTCGAGTCTGTCTGTACAAGTAAATAAATATTATTTCCATTGTATGGTTTCTTGCGGAGCTTCGAAGTGGGCTAATGTTATGATGACATTATCTTTTTTCGATCACCGAAATGGAATATTGGAAAGTTATCGTTTTTTTATGTATTTCTTTTTTGTACTGACTATTCGTTGAGGGTAGTTTCTTATTATTTTATTTGGGTTACTTCTTTATGTTGTTTCGCTTAGGATATGCGAGTATGTATTAACATAATCGTTTCATATGGATAGTGTTTTATTCTCGTGCATATTTCATATAAAGCACAGCAGTAGGAAAGAAGTAGTTATATGTATCTATTAGGTTGTATTAGGTGATTATGTTGACGAATAAAAAAAATTTGCAAAAAAAAAATGTGTTTTTCATTGTAAGTCTCGGGAGCGGGACCGTAAACAGAGCGTAAAATTATTTTAATCATTTTTTTTATTTCATACATTTCATTATTAATTTTTTTTTTCATTTTCATTTTTTTTTCATTTAATTTTTTTTTTTACATTTTCTCGAAAAGGACACGTCCAAGTTATATATTATAAAAACCAAAGCCTATCTTTATTAAATTTCCTTGATGATGGAATAATTTTCGGTAATGTCCATATGAATGTTAAATAAACAAAAACCTCAAATCACACACAATCACATTGCAATTTTAAAATATATTTTGTAAATAAATTCTATATTGTGAGTTATTTATAAAAGATTAGTTAGTTTTTGCAATACAATGTTCTTACAGATAATTAACTTTAAATTATTTAACTATTATTGATAAAGTTATTCGATGGCTTCTATTATTGTTATTTCGATTGTTATTTCGTTATTTAAGGCTAACTAAGAAATACATCGTGATATTATAAAGCTCATATCACTCCTGATAAATGTAGCTTTCATATAAAACAAAAAATGTAAAACCGACCAGTAGTTCCAGAGATCTCAGCGTTTAAACAAAGAAACAAACACTCATCCGCTTTATTATATTAGTATAGATGGTACGGAATCTTTCTTGCCGGAATCTGACTCACACTTTACCAATTTCATTTAATAACTTTTAATTTCTTTAAATATAAATAAACCACAAAGACCACTTTGAAATGAAAAGTACAGACATTTACTAACGCCAGCAGGTAATAAAAGTAAATAGTGTTAATGTTTCTGAATAAAATGTCTTTAGTGCTTGCTGCTTTTTAAAGTGCCTCCTCGGTTATTTAAAATGTATTTAATAAATGGTCATTTAAAAGGTGAAGCCACTCGTGGCGTAGCTCTTGTAAGGGCACGAGCGAACGACTGTATACGCGACAATTTGGGGGTTCGTTTACCACTTAAGGAAATTAAATATTTAATATTTTCCTTTCCTCACTCTGGTAAGGAAGCTAAGCACGGCGTTGAACGCCACTCTATACACACTGCCTCTAGAATTCAGCGGAAAGTGGGAAACGGG
>DWGR01002757.1:0-13143 GCA_018247715.1 Heliconius burneyi | reverse complement strand
CGTCATAGTCATATCAATTCGAATTGTTGCTACGGTGCTGGAAACTTTGTGTGTTTGGTTTTGGTCGCTTAATAAAAAAACTATATTTTGTATGGTGTATCTATTTTTTGTGAGCCTTTATTACATTTGTTTTCTTCAACTTACGCGTTGGTTTTAGGTTCAATCCACTTTCGGGGGAATGAAATAAGTAATATTTTCGTTTTCCTCGCTCTGGTAACGATCTTGAACGTTGCCACTGAACACGCAATGCCTCAACAATTCAACGGAAAGTGAGGTATGGTAACGTCTTAAATGGGATGATAAAAAACAGCACCTCGCTCATGCCTGCATAGTAAAGTAGGCAAAAGAAACCTAGTGGTAAGACACTTGAAAAGAAGACAGATTGCCCACTTTACCCATTTTTGGAAACACTGTATATTAAGTAGTGGAACTCAACGAAGAATTGAAAATAATTCATTCGCCCAAATGTGAATCGAACACACAACCGCTGCATTTACAGGCAAGTCTGTGCCTCCGAGCCAGGACGGCCTTTTATATAATTAAAGCAAAATTTGATTTGGATACGATCCGAGTGCACTAGCCAATTAAGCTTCGTTCAAAATGTTCGGAGATGGCAATAGTTATATGAATTATATTGAAATTGTGCCACATCTGTGACTTTATTATAAAAATGATTAAGTATCACAAATTGTGCTGAAAGTATTAACGCTAAATTATAGCCAGTTAGCAATTGATATGTTTTCACGGACGATGCGATCTTAATCAGACTTAAGATGAAATAAAATGTTAAAATAAACATTTTATTTTAACACAATTTCACATTTTATCCCACATATAACGAGAAAGGCTGAATTCGAGACGAAACGCGGTGGCTTGCGGAACTCAACGCCGCTTAACTCAAATATTACTAAAATATACCGAGCAAAAGCAATTTAACTACAGCAATTGACATAAAATGAGTTGCGAGAATTTAGCATGAGCGTTAAATTCACGCTCGAACGGATTTCAGTTATATCAGGGAAAGCGACGAAATACAAAACAAAACTGATAACGGACGTTCATTTAAGCGCTCCATGGTACCTTTGTGTGATGTTTTTTTTAGCTTCACGCTTTATCCCGCGGTTTTTTTGGGATGGTAGGCAGAGATAAGTTTGAAATTGTGTATCCTACACACCGCTCAATTGTAGAGGCATTGCGTGTTGACTGGTGTAACTCAATGCTGCATTTTATCTTGTTATTAGAGATAGGAAATATTTTATTTTAGACGTCACGATGTATTCACTGCACAGCAGGACAGGTAAAGGGAACCTAGTGTTAAGACACTTCCTTCCCCATTTTCCATTGAATTCTGGAGGCATTGCGTGTTAAATGGTGGAACTCAACGCCGTGTTTTGCCTCGACAGAAACGAAGAAAATGGAAATATAAAATTTCCACGAATGGAAATACAAACTACAACCTGTCGCGCTTACAGTCACACTCTGTGCCGTTGCACCACGACATACAAGATTATATATTTTTATAAAGAACCCAGAACTTCCTAAATAAAGGAAGTATAAAAAAAATGTAAAATTACTTATAGATAGATGTGATTAGCACTACCGCCAGCAGTAGACACTGAGGCGCGGCACTCTGCCAAATACTCATGTTACAGCTACGCTGATAATATGACAGTTATACTTTGGTCTATATTTACTGCACGTTCAATATTATTCGTGAAAATGCCGTCGTGGTGATGTCGGACATTGTCAGATTAAACGCAGTGGTAGGGGATTCGATATACGTTTAGAGAAATTATTACATTTGTTTTCATTTTCTCGCTTCAATAGACGAAGCCGAAAAAAAGTTATTAAAATATCTTATTTTTTTATGTAAAATAAATCTGTAAACTGCCCTTTCCTAAGAACAGGCTGAACACTAGGTTCCCTCTGCCTACCCTGCTATGTGCGGGATACAGCGTGAAGCTGATTATAGTATTTATTTATTGATTAAAATAGAAGACATTTTATTGACATACAAGTATCTGTTATAGAATTATTAAAATACCGGTTAAAAATTTTAGCTTCCCTCTTTATCCTAGAGATCATGATTCAGGATTTCGCACAAGTGTGCGATTTGAAGTGCGATTCTAAACGTGACAGTTGTGAATTCAATTTGCACTCACTCTCGTAACTTAACACGCAATGCCTCAAGAATCCAGTGGAACGTGCGAGAAGAACGGAACTGCAGAGCGGAGTGTCTTAGCACTTGATTCTCTCCACCTACCTTGATATTTGCGGAAAACAACGTGAAGCTGAAAAAATAAAACTTGGCGAATTTCTTCCTCCTCTTTAATAAGCCTAATACAAGCGATGCCAAAAGTAATACGATATTATTATATCATATAGGAAAAATGTCTCATATATATGTCTATCTAAGGTTGTTTTAACTTTCAATTTTCTTTTTTAATTCTTCACATAGTATAAAATATTTATTATAAAAAAAATTGCAATCCACTAATGAACTAATGATTTTAATGTGGTTTTCAGTAACAGGACAAAGTTATTTAAAAGGAAGCTCAAATCAAGTCTTATTGATTATTAGCCAGTCGTGGCGTAGGGGTGCAAGTGTATGACTGTAAAAGTGACTGGAAACGTGGGGAACCAAAATGTCTTAATGCGAACAGAGTGTCTTAACACTAGGTTTTTCAGGTTCCTTCTGTCTATTCCCCTTGTCCATGATACAGCGTGAAACTAAAAAATGGGGTATTTTTAATGTGGGGAAGATAGTTTTTTCTCTGCTTATCTAGGAAATAGTAGGATAATAGAAAGAAGGTACAATAAAAAATAGTTATATTACTTTTAATGACAATTCTCATTTCCGAATTGTTAGTATACAAAAAATCTACAAATTTTGAAGTTTTCAGAAGGAATTCCATGGAACACATACACTTCTTTGACACGACAAAGACCGTGAGAGAATTCACTTAGCAGGCACGTATTTTATTCAAATTATTCTTAAGACATTTTCGAAGTTAATCAGCTTTTCATTTATTTCCCCGAGTGCCGCCCACGTAGGTGCATAGCGGCAGACTGGGTGGCGCGGCGCGGCGCCAAAACTTCATGTTGCAGTGCAGTAGTACTGGTATGGTATATTGGTATTTTTTCAATGTAGCATTAGGCAGAGAGAGAGAGAGAGTAATGTAAAGTTATTATGTTCTTTGCCTTTCGCTTATAAATGATAGATTTAGAATGATATCAATAGTGCCACACTGTAAACATGACGGGTTGTGGGTTCGTTACCCACTCGAGGAAGCGAAATATTTATATTTCAATTTTTTGCTTCAGTGTCGCGACAAAATGAATTGAATTCAGCACACTTAACACGTAATCCCTCCAAAATTTGGCGAAAAATCAAGCACTGCTTGTCTTATCACTAAGTTTCTCTGGCTACCCTGTTGTGTACGAAGTTCGGCGTGAACGATAAGTTCCCTCTGTCTAAGCTGCTATGAGGGAAAACGTTTCAAACTATTTGCCGGTTTGACTCGGATTCCGCCAAACAGTTTTCGGTGTGTTGTTTTCTTACAAAAGTAAAATTTAGGTTTCAACAGCACTGATTGCTTTCTCCACAATTTTCACAATAAACTAAGATGGTAATATTAAAAGATCTTATTAAAATTTCAAATTTTATAACATAATTTATATATTAATAATTAATATATTATTATTTATATATTATCATTTATTAATTTATTTATTAATATATTAATTTGGCGGAAAAAAATGTAATATTCAAACAAGATTAAATCAGAATGGATATGGGATAATTGAACGCCGTCCATTCAAATTATCAGGCTTTATTGATTTATGGAAAACTTTTGTTTATAACGCGCAGTTACTTTATAATATGTATATATAAAAAAATCTAAAATCTCCTTCACCCTGTATCCCGCACACCGCAGGGCAAGCAGACCTAGTGTTAACACACTACGTTCCATACTTTCAGTCGAATTTTCACGAGGAGTGGCGGACTCAACATGACATGGGCACGCATTACCTCCCTACCAGAGCGAAAAAATGAAAATATTTAATTTCCTCGAGCGGGATTTGAACCCACAGCCGTCGCGTGCACACGCTGTGTGCCTGCCACGGTTGGGGTAACCAGATATAACAAATATACATTATTTGTTGCCCACAACTTCGTTCGCGAGGATTGACTTTAAGCAGCTACTATCTTACAGTTTAGAGGTGAGAGCATTAAATGGTCTGAAACTTAAATTTTTATAGCTAATCGGAAAATACTAGTCAAAATGAGTGACTTTTCACTTTTGCACTTTATGTTAAATGCTAATTACATATTCTATATTGTTTTTCTCTCCGTGTCTTATATCAGGCAATTCAGTTTTCAATCTAATTCAATTATACTTTATATCCCTTAAGACATTTATATTTATTTACATTACACAAATATTTAATATATAAGATAATTATTCTTTAGATTTCGCTTTCAGCATGTTTTTAGCAGCGTAGGTGTAGCGTAGTGAGACAGCTCTTGATTAGAAACGGGGAGATGATAGATTGAATCTCTACTAAAGAAAAAGATACATTTAATATATTTTCGAGGCCATCGTGGCGCGGCGGCACTATGGTGTTACTGCAAGAGGAACCAGGAAAATATCACATGAGGAAGTGAAATATTTATTTACGCTTACATTTCATGTCTTCGCTCTTGTGTCGAGCGCAACGTTGAGTTCTGCCACATCCGCAATGCCTCAAGAATTCGGCGGAAAGTGGGTAACGGATACTCCGTTAACACTAGGTTCCCTCTGCCTACCCTGTTGTGTGCGGGATACAACGTGAAGCTGATTTAATTTCATTTTAAATTTTTTTAATATATTTTCTTGACGCTGTATACCACTCCAAGAAGGGTAGGCACATTGGACCTGGGAACCTAGTATGAATATAATCTATTCCCATTAGGAAACATTCATCCCCCATTTTCCTCTGAATTGTTGAGGTAGGTATTGCGCTACCCCTCAGTTTGCCTCATTACCAGAGTTAGGAAATGATAATGATAAAAATTTTATTCCCCCAGGTGAGAATGGAACTATTGAATACAGTGGTTGGATTACATGCGAACACGCTTGAGCCCAAGATAAAGCTAAGATTGTATGTTAGTATACCACAAACTCGAGTCTAGTCAAAGTCTCGATATTAGGCTAAAAGTGGAGAACGGAATATTTAAACACTCATCCAGCGCAGTCAACGTTCTCATACAGTAAGGACATCCATGAAGGTAATGAAAAACGAGAAAACAAGATGTTTTACGTCGTATCCCGCATATGACTAAGTCCCTCAACATAACATAATGTTGAGTAGTGGAATTTAACGCCGCACATTGTAAAACTAGAAGAATTTAAAAATATCACCATTCCCCTATATCATCTATATGGGATGTAACACCACAGTCGACCACGCAGTAGGCCCATGGTACAAAAGACTATATGTTGTATTACATAAGTAATCCGGTAGCTGCCAATAAAACATTTAACAGCTGGTTCGTGAGCGATGTCGCCCATTAATCTTGTAACCGCGGTCACTCTCGTTACTATCTGTACTTTGGAGTGAGGATTTGTTTCGGAAATGGTATAAACATTGTAATGTTCTATTGAAAATCGTTATATATAACTAATTCTTTAGAGTTTAAAACTTTAAAGTTTAATATAACTTAGTTATACCAGTGTATTCCCTATAATTTTAGACGAAAGACACTTTTGCCCAATTTCCGTAGCTCGATTAAGGCATTGAGTGACGGCACTTAATGCCGAGCTTTTTTTAAAAGAGCGAAGAATTTAAAAATATAAATATTTCATTCCCCCGAATGGAAATCGAACCTACAACCATTGCGTCTACAGACACACCCTCCTACCACTACGCAATGACGGCCTCTTATTTATTATTATAATTACAGAACCCTCCTCAGCACATATTATTTCCTAAATAAAGTACGGCTAAATTTATGCCCATATTAAGTAGAAATGTTCGAAATACCAAACACTCATCTCTTAAGCGCTTCAAGTATGGCGACACGAGTTTACACCTCGTCTTTACACTGGAATTTCTTACTTGATAGCGGAGTTGGAAAATTGCACATTTTCCTCTTAGAAATTGTTTTTCCGCTTCATTTACTGACAGCAAAAGATCTGAACTGGAAATATGTTCCTTATTGTTAACTTCGACTTAGTTTTTAATGCTAGATTTTATATGTATTTGCGGTTGTAAATAATTCTTTAGGAACAACAGACGACCTACTCGCGACGTCGCCCGCTATAAGTTGACAATTATTCCCGACTGCTAAGGAAGGGATATGTTGTTCGCGAGTATCTTGTATGTACGTATGTATCATTCTTTATTACCTTATATCTCCAGAACCACTGAACAGATTTACATAATTGAGATATCGTTAGATTCGTTTTAGCAGCCCATAAAAAAAATATCATGGCCATTTTACTTAGTGATAAAAACTATTCGGGTTTCGAATACCACTATAAAGCACAGGTATCGAATTAAAGAGCTCAATGCGACGATTTCAAAAAGATATATCATGAGTACTAAAAAGTAAGACTTATGCAGTCGGGATTTTTGTTTTTTCAAATATCTTGTCCTTGTTTATTCACTAATCTTAATTACTTGTAACTAGTACCTCCCTACCCTCATCCCCCTTTGTGTGGTTACCAGACTGAGGTTATAAGGTAGGAAATATTGGGAATACATTTATTATTAAATTTAAAAATTTTTTTATATATGGGAAAGGTTAGATACCCACACGAGGAAAATAAATATTAAATATTTATATTTCGTCGCTGTGGTAACGGCGTTGCGTTCCGCCACTCAATAGTCAATACCTTTCCGCGGGAAGTGGGGAATCGAAGTGTCTTAATGGGAACGGAGTGTTTTGACTCTAAGTTGTAGTGTAAAGCTAAAAAATTGTAGCTTTTGCTGGTACTTGTTTGTTTGTATTACTTGACCTTATCACATAAAGGCACGTTTACCCTTTGTTTATAAAGGATATAGACACTGGAGAACTGAAACTTAAACAATACCAACCATTAAGCTATTCCTAATGAATATAATGTAATTACTCCTAAACTAAACTATGCTATTTCTAAAATTGATTAAAACCTGAGTTTTACCATCAACCCCTGTACCAGTCGCCCGTTACAAATTAACTCCTCCTCCCTCGTTTCATGTCGTGATCGGTGACAAATAGAGGTATGAAGAGATATACCTTTTAATTCATTTATTACATAAAGGCCACCTAATGACAGTTAAATGGTATTGTAAAAAAATAGATCAAAATCGCCCATCGAGAGTCCAATATCTCAAGCGATATTGAAGTGATTTTTAAATAATACAATTGCTTAGTATGGGACGAGTTGAGATTTATTTACTTTTTGCTAGTTGTACATTTATGTTAGAAAAACCTGCATAGAAGAATAGACAGAGAAAAAACTTGTCAAGTTTCCACCCGAATTTGAGGATATTGCTTATTGAATGGTGAAACTCAACGTCGCGTCTTATTGTCTCTTTCTTATCTTTTCAGCTTCACGCTGTATCCCGCACACAGCAAGGTAGGCAGAAGGAGCCTAGTGTAAGGACACTCCGTTCCCAACTTCCTGCCAAATTATGGAGGCATTGCGTGTTGAGTGGAAGAACTCAACGCCGCGCTTTTACCTGGACACCAGAGCGAAGAAATGGAAATATAAATTTAAATAAATATTTCATCTCCTCGAGTGGGGATCGAACCCACAACCACTCGGTTTTACAGTCACTCTTCGTGTCGCCGTGCCGTGCTGCACCACGACTGGCCTTATTTTCTTAGCTGGAAGATTAAAAAAATATTTTTTCCTAATAGGTACGGAAACTGCAGATATCTTGTTTTCGAGTACATTCACACACTGTACCACTAAACAATGATCTCGTGGATAGCTTGCAATTCATTTTAAAGGAACAAAGGATGTAGAACTTATTATAGATGCTGGCTGCATGAATATAAACATAAAAATTTAATAAAAATCTTTAAATAATCTTAAAATTAAAAAGAAGAAAGCTTTTAAATTTTTTATATATTTTTTTGTAATATTACAAGAAATAACAAGTCTGCCCTCTATTGTAATACAGAATTTAATCAAAATTTTAAAATTTTAAAAGCCGTCTTCATAATAATTTCTCAAGTACATTTAAAAATTCTTATTACTGTTCCATTTTCGTCGGATTCTGAATAACTTTCTTTTTTGAGACCAATCTTGGACAATGTCTGTAACATTATTGTTTTAATTCGACCTTCACAGTCTAATTACATTTTTGCTCAATTTTTTTTTAATCCACTGGGTTATTTAAGTAGTATACTGAATTTTTTTCATATCATACATAAGCTTATTTACATCTTTCTCCTTTTTTTTGCATAAGAATGTAAGCAGAAAGAGAAAAACTAGTATTCAGATACTATCGTTAGCTACACTGAATTTTCGAGACGTTGTGTATTGAATGGCGGAACTCAACGCCACTCGTATTTATTTAAATGAAAAAATGCAAGTAAATTAAATATATATCTCCGAGTGAATATCGAACGCACTGCGGCAAGTCGGTGTCATACTATTTTAGATAAATTTAAATATAATAAAACGTGATAAGCAAAATTTTATTGCATCTCTTCGCAAGCGTGTCGTTATGTATTTGTTTATTTTTAAGTAAAATTTATTTCAAGAATTTCATTCATGCGTTATGTATATCTATATATGCTAAAACTTAACCTACGGCTTTTGCCCCCGTCTGCTTAAATAGAAATAATTAAAAGACACATTCGAACTAACCGAGATAAATCAGGTAATATGAGATAAATGTACTATCCAACACAAAGAAATCTAACCAAGCCAGTACTTCCTAAAATTATCAAATTCTATTAAAAAAACTCTTCAACTTTACAATATTATTACAGAATATAAATTATTTTTAGAGAATTTGAATTCACACCAGCAAAATAAGCGTATTCATCGAACATATATGTCTTAAAGAGTAGAAAAACCCATTAGATAAAACCATTTCAAAACAAAACACAATAACCGTCGCATCCCATGCATACGTAACACCGTCCCCGGCGTCCGGCGTCAGGATGTGCGGTATACTCGTATTCGTGATCGAACGATTTATATGTGATAGAATTAAATATTTAAACTACAATATCAATTCAGTTTGAAACTGGTGTTTACATATTTATTTGACTTTTACTGTGGTCAGATAGAATTATTTTTCAAAGAATCAGTAAAGCGTGTTTTGAATTCAAAAAATTAAATCAGCTTCACGCTGTATCCCGCACACAGCAGGGTAGGTAGAGGGAACCTAGCGTTAAGACACTCCGTTTCCCACTTTCTGCCAAATTTCTGTAGGCAGTGCGTGTTGAGTAGCAGAACTCAACGCCGCGCTTTGCCATAGAGCGAAGAAATATAAATATAAACATAAATAAATATTTCACTTCCTCGAGTGGGGATCGAACCCACCACCCTCGCGATCGAACCCACAACCTTGTGCCGCTATGCCACGACGGCCTTTTGAATTAAAGTTGAATAGTTTTACTTTAGGTCTCCTTCTCATTTTTCATCCTTAACCTAATACGAGTACACTTAACTCTCACTTTTTGTGACATTACGAGAGCGAACTTATTACCAGAACGAAGAAATAAAAATAAATCCCTGAGTGAGAATCGACACAAAACTCGCGTCGACGGAGAACCTATAACCGTCGTCGCGTTTACAGTTTTCAGTATATAAGAACACACACATATCTAACATATAAAGGCCCCAAAGTATAAACACAACGATAGATTAATTATAAAACCATATAGGATTAATTGGTTTATACCGGCACACGTCTAATTCGTAAGCAGATATCCTATAATGCGCACCATCGCTCGCCGGTCACGCCTTCCCCCCAGAACCCCCTATGGGGTACACAAAGTATAGGGATGGAAATAAAAGGGAAAAGGGAAAAATAATTTTCGAATATAACACTCTCAACATGCAATTCCTCCAGAACTCGGCAGAAAGTGGGGAAAGGAAATATCTGGATGGGGACGGAGTGACTTACTCTAGGTTAAAATATTAGAATAGGAAAGAAAACACAATGATTATAGTTTTGATTTCTACTCAGGGGCAGTGGCGTAGTGGGGGGGAGGGCGAGTGGGGGAATCATCTTGCACCGGGCGCCGCTCATAAACGGGCGCCAAATAGTCCGTAAAACTATTTAACATACTTATGAAGTTATATTGTGTTCGCCTAGGGGGCACTGTAAAAGTATTTTGCCCCGAGCGCGACTTAAGCTCGTTACGCCACTGCGCGGTAGAAAGTTAATTCCATTTCCAAGACAAAGCACGACGTTGAGTTCCACCACAGAACACGCATCATTTCTAAAATTGCGTAGTGCTTGGGGAACGAAGTCTTAATATTAGATTAATATTATTTAGGGGATACAACGGGAAGATAAAAATATAGATAACAAGCATAATAATTATAAAAATGGCGGAAAAACCCTCCTCGGCTTACACAACCCATTCCTGCATTTGGCACACATGCCAACTACATTACGATCATGTCGAATTATTAGGCATGTAATATGTGGCACAGTGGAACATTATCTATCTATGTTGTGGTTCAATCTTGTTATGTTGTATGTAACTCTTATGCCGGATTAATCCGGTAGAATCTGGTTTAATAGTTTCCTTTGAAATATATAACAATCGCGAAAATCAAAGACATTATTTATTATAATGGAATAATTTACACATAAATTTTCTTTTTAAAATATCTTTTGGCCTTGATCGGCCTAGATGAGGCCAAAAAATCGAAGTGAGTACAGAGTGTCATGGCACTAGATTCCTCTGTTAACCATATTTTATGCAATAGATCTGCAAAACGGGAAGAAGGTTATGGTATCGTACAAGTTTAAGATTTTGAGCTACTTCACCCAACGCACCATCTATCAAAACAAAAAGGAATAAAAAATTAAAGAGAAAGAAACTGAAATGCTTTGTTCAGATTACAACTTCTCTACCCAATACTTAAGATATGAAAGAGATAAAAAACAATTTTACTTAGTAGAAAGTTAGCATCCCTGCAATACCGTAATGGAAGGTAAACAGGGTTGATCAAACATTTGTCGTACACCTCGAAGAGATTTCTGTGTCTTCTCATCCGAGAACTTAGATTGCTTTAAAATTGTATTTTGTAAGAGCGCTATAAGCTACTGAAGCGTTTTATTCTTCTACTTTTATTGATTTTGAACTGTGTGTGTGTGTGTGTTCTCATTTCGATGAGAAGTGAATGTTTATTCACAGTCAGAATTATCTACTTCTGTAATACTATTTATTATACTAAAATATTTATTTAATGTTATTTGTTTATAGACAAATACGCTTCACGGTGTATCCCACACACAGCATGGTAGGCAGAGGGACAGTCCGTTCCTCACTTTCCACCTAATTCTAGAGGCATTACGTGTTGAGTGGCGAAACTCAATGCCGCGCTTTGCCTCGACACCAGATCGAAGAAACGAAAATACAAATTTAAATAAATATTTCCTTTTTTCGAGTAGGAATCGAACGCAGTCGATTTTGCAGCACACTTGTCACGTGCCTTTGCGCCACGACTAGCCTCAAATTGTTTATAAAAACAATATTTAACAATACAGTCGCACGTTTATACCCCTGCCACTACTGGCCTCATACAAGTTAGTGTTATCCTTACAGGATATGTTTCTGTTAAATTATTCTTCTTTCTTAAGAATAATAAGCTCAACGTTCGATACACTTTGATCTTAAATTAATGTAATTCTCGTAAAAGTTCAAAGAAAATAACTTGTTAAAAAAGGGTATTTTCTTTGTGTGTTATTGTTCTATCACAAAGTATTGATTGCTTTTGGTGAACTCAATAAATATAAGGAATATAAAAAAATACATTTCGGTTCTTTTTTATGAATAAGTCAAGTCAAACGAGCGTGTAAGTCACCTGGTGGTATGGGTTCACCGCCATCCACGACCATGGCTAGTCGTTTTGCCTCTCGCCTGTTTATAACTTGCCTTTCACGCATAACTGTTTCAAGTGTGTATACAATACTAAAATTAAATAAATTGAATTGATTGATAACGTCCGTCATGTCGCAGCGGCATACCATCTGATTATAAACGCAACAGGTGTGAATTCGATTCACACCAGGGGAAAAAATATTATCATTTTCACGCTCTGGTAACAAAATAAAGTAATCGAGGCGAGAAATGGGGAACGGATTGTCTTCTCCTCCCCTCTGCTTAACATGTTATGTGCGGGATACAGCGTGAAGACTGCGAAAAAATTATTTAAAATAATTAAAATTAAAACAAAAATATATTAAAACTCAAATTAAGCTACTGGCGTTACGTAAAACAGTTTTGCACTCATTTTACAGTACGGCACCTAATAACCTAAATATAATGTCGCCGGTCGGCAGTCGTTATTGGCCGCTCGCGTGATCCTACACCATATCAAATCAAACACCCTTATATGGCCACAGAATTAGCGGGTCATTTTTATTTCAGGCAAGTTTTTAAGGGTCTCTTCTTGTTAAAAATATAGTACAGGGAAAATTGATTAAACACTTTTACAGTGTCTTTAAGATCCTACGGTCTATCCTAAAAATTTCACGTCTCAACTTTTTGATCTTAAAGAAAAGTACAATTTTTTTGTACACTTTTAAGCGTAAATATAAAAGATCACTGTATAGTATAAAAAATAATAATGAAATAACAACGGCCCTTGCTTTATATTCATTGCTATAACATCTTTAGAGCAAAATCTAGTAGCAATCGCCGTAGCATCAAGATGATGCACGCAGGGTTCACTCATGAATGTGATGTTCACATTAATTTACATGGCACATCGACGTATATATTAATTACTCTTTAAATCATCTACAATTTCAAAGTATAGACAAAATCATCGACAAATAAAAAGAATCGAAAACCTAATTACAAAATAATACAAAATTTACCATAAAAGACAGATTTTTAATATTTAAAGAACCGTCACTTTCGTGGCGCCCGCGTCCATCTACGGCGCACACTAAGCCGTGAACTTTGGC